>JAQQAE010008935.1:0-14901 GCA_029823295.1 Pseudamia nigra
TTTTTTTTTTTTTTTTTTTTTTTTTTAATTGCATAAATTCTTTTATGCAGCTGGTCCATACACACTAGGTCCTAACGGGCTGGATCACATCACAATACCACATGTACAACTTTACTGACTGTGTGTTTGAGTCTTTGTGGTCACAAACAGATTTCTACTGGATCTTTATAAGGTGGTGATTTTCAGTTTGAAATATGCAGAAACACACAAACCATGTTGTTTTAAGGAGTAATGCGTATTGCATCTATGTATCATATCAATATATGTACATGACTGAAAATGGTAAAGTTGTTCATGTGAAGCCAGGAAATTTCAGCAATTCTGCAATTTGGGTTATTTTTGGTTTTCTTTTGTTTTTCTCAAGTTTTATTTCTTACTGTGCCAGTTAAAGGATTAATGCTAGTAGCTCAGAAAACTACATGAACACACTGTGATACATGGATAGTAAATGACCTGATTGAACTCATGGTTATTTTAGTTTCTTATCACATATTGTTATTGCTATGGCTTCATATAAATCATTAAAAACAAACTGATGAAACAGATGAGCCCGTATGTTGATTCAAACCCAGCAGTGCATTTGTGGTTAGTCAAAACGGATTTTTAGAGCAGCTATTGACCAGACAAACTGGAAGGATGTAAGGTAAGATAAGGATGTTTTGTACATTTTAGATGTGTATGTATTCAAATGTGGACCCCATGACGACTAGTGCTGCTTTAGAAATAAACAAACTGTTTAACGAAAAACTACTTTTGAAATCGGGATCATTTGTGGTTTTACTGTGACAGATTCCATGCTGATGAAATTTCGGCCTTGAATCGTGAAGCGCCTAGAGATAATCGGCGATTATGATTGGCGCTATACAAATAAAGATTGATTGATTGAAATCTAAGTGAGTCAGCTGTTGCAGGCTGCGAGGATTATAAGTCAAGTTTTACTTTGACTAGATGTCTGAGTTTTTGTCTGAAGGTGAAAATGTGATGATGCTATAACACAAATACACTGTAAATAACAATAAGTGTCTCTGGAGTTTTAGTGTTTGACAGGCCAAGCACTAATCCAGTGGTAGTGGTGGTTACTTTCTACTTCTCTGCTGTTTTTCTAAACTTTACCCTCTGTAAATGTAAGGTAAATAAAAATCATTATTTTCAAATGTCACATCAGCAATATAAAGTTGGATTATGTAAGGGGTAGGCAACCTGTGCCTCTGGGGCAATGAACGTAAGAAATTAATTTCAAATTACTTCATTATTATTACATCTCATACATATTTTTATTGTCTCATACTTGTGTATTTTATTTCAAACTAATTTCACACACTACAGTTTGAACAGTCTCTGTGAAATGGTATGATCTCCAGTGCTAAAGCAACAATGAAGCTGTTTGTGAGCAGCTGCACACAAGCTTTCACAACATTACATCAAAATGAACAAAATGAGGACTAAAACCAAATTAACAGTAATGACCAAAATACTCAACAAAATAAACAAAAATTGAATTAAAGTATCCTCAGAATTATCAAGGAAATGAGCAACGCAGGTAAATTTAAATATAATTAAAAATAAATACATCAAAACAACATAAACAATGGCAAAATTTGCACTTTTTATTTTTATTTACTTAGCTCTTTAGATTGCAAAGGTCCCTGATATCTGGGTAAGTGAATCAACAGATGTTTTTGTGTTTCAGATACATGGGCCACATGTGGCCGTCGAACAAAATTTATTGAAATTAAATGTTCAAAATTGTGAAAGTCAGACTAAAATGTATATTGTCTGTTGGTGTTTAATTTGTTACATTTGCTTCAAATGGCAAAAAAATTGAAGAATGTAGCCTTAATGCCAAGTAAAATAATATTCTGCTTATGTGTGTGGCTTTGTTATTGAAGTGGTAATCATATCCTGCGGCTGTTTTTTGTCTTTAACTTTTGCCACAACAGAAAGTTTCTCCACCAGCAGCTGCGGGGAAAAAACTGTGAACTCCTATTGGTCGTCTCTGAGGAAGTGGAGGCGCATCACACATGGCGGTTGGATAGCTAAACGACGGAGAACTCCAGCCCGGGTCCAAATAGGTGAATGAGAGCAGGAAGTCAATTTGTGCACAGACAGTCACGTGGATGCACGCTTACAGATGTATTTTTCTTCCCTTTTTTGGGTTTTGTTTACACCGTCATTGCCGGACTCTTCTCTGATGAGACACGACGCAATGAAGGAAGCAAACACTTGACAGGGAGAATCAAAGAATCACAGTCCTTTACTCACAACACAGTTAGACTTCAACAAAGCTATTATCTTGTTTCTTGTGTTTTTATATATATTGACTCATTTTCAGTGTCACTTTGGATCTGTTGATTGTTTTCCCTTTGTGCTGTTCCAAGGTCATGGAGTGCAGACTGCAACAAAAAGGAAAAAAATGCTCTTTATAGTCAATAGTCCCGTAGTCGAGTGGAAATTTTTGAACTCAGAAATGTTGAGTACTGCAAACTTTTCTGATGGAGATGTCAGGTGTAGTCCTAATGGATGAAATTCACATTGGTTGCTAAGAGATGCATGTTAAGCATATGTTGATAAATTGCCATAAACAGGAAGCGGTTATAATTTTGCTTGTAGTTTGCGTAATGTGTATATTTACTGTATATTGGAAGTGTCATTTATAGGCCTAATGGATGAAATTCAATTTGCCTGTGAAGAGTTGCATGTTGGGGAAATTACACAGTTAGCATCATTAGCATAATATCAGTTAAAATGAAGAGTGAGTTGACTTTTACAGTAATGTGTACACAAAATTCAGGAATGTTTTCAACATACAGTATTGAGTGAAAAAAGTTGAATTAGCTCATTACTTCTGATGAGCAGAACATGTCTTTCCAGTGAGACTCTGTTTGGGGTCTAGTATGTCTGACTTAGACAAATTCTGGTGATTTTGTGCAAATCTGTTCTTGATGACTGATTACATTTTGTCAGTTCTATGTCAAAGGTTAATGTTAGAAAAAATTATAAAATTCTCATTATTAACATTTGATGATTTAAAAAAAATGTATGTGTCAAAATACACCTGATTTGATTGTAATTCAAAACATACATGTATACGTAGTATCAAAATCTCATGACACAGAAGCTTGTCTTTGAAATGTCAGTGGTCAAACGTGTGCAAATTTGCCAGGATCTCTTCACAAGCACAACCATACCCATTTCCTCTTTATGGCAATTAATTGCTTTATTATACTAATTACACAACATGCGGCCCTTAGCAACTAAACTGAAGGTCATCCACTCATACGTTTGTAGTACTCGACATTTCAAGGTTTTTGTAGGCCACATAGGGATTTCCACTAGACTTCTGTCTCCTTCCGTGACCCGTCACATTTCAGCCATAGTGCTCTCCGATGTCTCTGTACCTGTCATGCCACAAATCTCGTCATCCGTCACCAAAACGTGCTCTTCCTCGCTTGAAATTGATGCCGCCGTCTCACTCCTGATGTTTTTTTCAGAGTCAAAACCAGTGATGTTTCATGTTGCCAACTATGTATTTTGTCCACTTCACCATCATCATTAGACTGAGCCCAGCAACAGAGTCCACACAACTGTTTTGTATGTTTTATAATGAAACACCCAGACCAAACACTCCCATCTAGTGGCTATTTCTCACTTTCCTTCCCAGACTCAACTTCACAGTTTTTGTATAATCAAAATTCAAACAGTCATTATAAAGATTACTTTTGAGGGAATATATGTATCATGACTAAATTTTATGTTGGGATGAAAAGTGTTGTTTAAATTACTGAAGAAAGCAGACATTATTTATACAGAATGAATGTTACATGCACCAGCTTTGGAGAAAACTTAAAACAATTGAGGGCTGCAACTAATGATTATTTTTAGGGATCCACCAGTTATTAAATTCTAGACCAATCCTAATGGATAAAATAATAATTTGACTAAGCTCTTATTATTTTTGCCATATTATTCCACTATCAGAATGTTTTGAATTTGACAGGTATCAGGTAAATGGCATATTTTGATAGGATATTCTAAACTAGGCATTTTTCTGAATGGAGCATGTTTCCATTTAAGATGTGGGATATGCTGATTAATCCAGTTTTATAAGGATTCTTTCTTTTGCAGGTGAAGATAAACCAAGTAAATACAAAATTTCATTTATTAAGGGAAACATGTCCAACCTACCCGGTAACTGGTTGTATCTCCCTTGGCAGAAACAATTACAATCAACCTTTTGCGATAACTGTCAATGTGTCTTTCACATCAATATGAGATGTTGACCTACTCTTCTTTACAGAATTGTCTTAATTTGGCCACATTGGAGGGTTTTCAAGCATTAATGGCCAGTTTAAGGTCATGTCAAATGATCTCAATCAGAATTATAGTAAGTCTAGACCTTGACTCAGCCAGTGCAACACCTTCCTTTTGTTTTGGGGGAGGGTTTTGTTTGCTTGTTTATTTTGTTTTTGTTTTTTGAGCCATTCAGACATGGACTTGCTAGCGTGTTTTGGATCTGTGTCCTACTGTGTCACTAGGGGCACTTGAGCTTGAGATATTCTTTATATGAAATGCTGTTCTAGTTTGACAGCATTTCATGTAAACGCTGTGTAAATGAAGGACACACACCTTCCAGTTAATTCAACGTTTGTCAAGCCAATCCACAGAATATTTTCCCAAAAGTCTAAGGGATCATCAAAATGTTGGGGTTTTTTTGACAAATTTGAGATAGGTTTTCACCATGGAACTCCTCCATGGATGCCATTTTTGCCCAGTCTTGTCTTATTCAACACTAACCTGAGCAGAGGCAAGTGAGGCCTGCGGTTCGTCGCATGTCGTTCTGCATTCTTCTGCGACCTCCTGGATGAGTCGTCGATGTGCTCTCGGAGTCATTTTGGGTGGCTGGTCACTCCAGGGAAGGTCCACCACTGTTTCAAGATTTTGTTTTTGACTCTCACCATGGTTCGTCCTAGAAATTGATTTTCTAAACTCTTTCCAAACTGAAAGATGTCATTGACGTTATTCCTCATCTGCTCTTCAATTTCATTAGATCACAGCATGATGTGTTGCTTTTTGAGACCTTTCACCCTACTCCACTTTGCACTTTGTTCTGTAAGTGATTTATTGATCCAGCAGGTCTGACATTAATCAGGCCTGCATGTGGCTAGTGAAGTTGAACTCAGTTTTCCAAAAAAAATGTGCTTAGGTTTGCAAATAAGCCACAGCTATTCACACTTAATCGATTTAAGAAGGAGGGGCAAATATTTTTCCAGTCAAGACTTGGTTAATAAATGAAAATTATCATTTAAAAATTGCATTTTTATTTACTTAGGTTATGTGTCTAACATTAATATTTGCTTGATGTTCTGAAATGTTTAAGTGTGACAGATGCAAAAAATAAGGAATCAGGAAGGGGCAAATATTTAATGCATTTGTACAGTGCATTGTTTACCCGAGGCATGTTCACTGTTTAGTTGTGCGCTCAGAAAAGTGGAAAAGTTCACTTTTTGCCCTACACACTGCTCCCTTCATGTGTGTTTTGAAGTATCTCATCCAAAATGTTCATGAAAATGGCTAAATGTTAGATTTCTCAAGTTCCCAAACGAAGTTCTTACACGTGCTTGTTTTTTTTTTTTTTTTACCTTTTTCAAATAATTCCTATGGTGTTTGCTAGCTGCAACAGTTAATCAGTTAGCTTTCAGTTATTACAACTACACATCTATCTATTTTGATGACCTAATCAGTTTGGGTAGTTTTAGTTGCTTGAAAAAAGTAATTTCCAGTCAAAAAAGTATGAATTCACTGATTGTTACTTCTCACGTGTCATCATTTTCTGATATCTGTCAGTGAACTGAATATAGAATAAAATAAGATGTTCTGGGTTGTAATATTTGGCTTTGAGAAACTCCCTACGCTGTCTTCTGGCATGTTGCAGTCCAAGCAGCTGCTTGATTACTCAAAAACGATGAATCAACAGTGAAAATAATCATTAGTTGCATGTCTAGTTCAGACACAGCAAACATTTAACTTGTGACTGATCCATTGTATTGTGTCCTGTAAAGCACAATACAAAAGGCAGTGTAGACTGATTAAAAAGACCAAGCCACTCCTTAGTCTCATTGAGTGGAAAAAATAAGTCTACTGCCGTTTTAGAAAACAGGAACAGAATTCTCATCTTCATATCTGGTAGTTACAACCATGTGTAATGTAATCTGACAGCGTTGTACAACCTAAATCAGTAGTTGTTTAACCGGCGATTTTCTTTTTCGAGACTTTTCTAAATTTTATATACATTTTAAATAGTTATTACTTTCTAAGAGGCTGGTGGTGTCCAACAAGACAGACATTGGCTGATAGTGATGTTCAGCTGACAGATTCGTGCATTTCTGCTTATCACTTATCAATTATCACTGGAAAAACTGTGAAAAGATAAAATTGGTGTTTTTTTTTCCTTTATTAACTGTTGTTTTAATATTCAGTCCACTCCTTTTCTTATGGAGCGCTCGACTTAAAGCCACAGACTTTGGTTAAAAAAAAGAAAAATTCTACTCATTTAGAGATGTCAACCCAAAGTAAAATCTAAAAATGCCAAAGCAAGTTTTAACTTTTTTTTTTCTTGCATACTTTTCACAGGACCTATTTCTAGAATTTCCCTTTCTGCAAATGAGTTCACCCTGAATCTTCCTATATCTGGACCTTTAAATTGTGATTATATATTCTTTTTGCGATGATATAGTTCCACAGAAGGATTCGGCAATGTGATTAATTGTGCAGCCTTATTTTGAATGACTCAGGTTCTTCGGCAGCAGCTTGAGTTGGAAGATTGTGGAGAATTTATACATCTTGCAACTGTGCAACCTGTAATCAGGACTCGGTGATGGTGAAACACCCACAGGCAGTCCTGTGAGTGGATTTAAATGAATTATCACCTTTCCTGGCACTCTTAGAGCCTTAGTACAGTGCTCTGAAAATGTATTTCCCTCCTCCTGATTCCTTTTTTTGTATATTTGTCACATTTAAATGTTTCAGATCAACAAGGAAATTTTAATACAGATATCCAGAGTAAACACAAAATGCAATGTTTTACATGATTCAATATATTAAAGGGAAAAAAGCAATCCAATACTATTTGTCCCTATGTGAAAAAGTATTTACTGACTAAAGCTAGTAACTGGTTGGTTTAACATCTCTGTGGAGGATTTTTTTTTTTTTTTCAGAGGTGGACTTGCTGGTGTGTTTCTGAATCATAAGCACTAATTTTAACTAAGGCAAGTGAGGCCTGCAGTTTGTTAGATGTTGCTGGGTTCTTTTGTGACCTCCTGGATAAGTTGTCGAATTAATTTTGGTGGGCTGGACACTGTCCTAGATTTTCTCCGTGTATGGATAATGGATCTCAGTCTGGTTTGCTGGAGTCCCAAAGCCTTAGACATGGCTTTGTAGCTGCTTCCAGAAGGATAGATGTCAATGACTTTGTTTCTCATCTGTTTTTGAATTTCTTTAGATTTGATGTTATGTTTTTTGAGATTTTTACACTACTTCACATTGTCAGACAAGTTCTTATTTAAGTGATTTCTTTATTCAGCAGGTCTGACAGTAATCAGGACTGTATGTGGCTCGTAAATTTGAAATCAACTTTCCAAAAATGTGGTTAATCACAGTTAATTCATGCTTTTAGAAAGAGGAGCAAATAGTTTTTCACACAGAGCCAGGTGTGTTTTGCTATTTTTCTCCCTTAATAAATGACATCATCATTGCATAACTGCATTTTGTACTTATTCAGGTTGTCTTTGTCTTATATTAAAATTTGTTGATCGGAAACATTCAAGTGAGAAACATACAAAAAATATGAACTCAGGAAGGAGGGAAAATACTTTTTCTCAGCACTGTATGTTCTTATGTAGTGATAAAATAACACCAGATAGAAAAAAAAGTCCCCACTATTACATCTTCTTAAATGTCTTTTATCATATCTGTCATATACATAAGTCAGCAGTGGTGTCGAATGTGCAGCAAGGTTGTTTATTTTTTTTCTTTGTTTTTTGAAGGAATATTGTTTGAGAAAGACTGGAGGGAGAACAGTGTGCCTAAGTAAAGAAAAATAATTCTAGACCAATGCAGTGGATTGTTGTGAAGTGAGCCTTTGAAGAGATTCCACCCGTGTTGTAGCTTAAGAGAAATTGTTTATATTTTTATGTGTATTGTCTGTGAATGATGATATTGGCCTTAATATGTTTACATAAAAGGAAAATGTGTTGCTTGGAGTGATTAAGAGGAATCTGTGCCATTTGGGGAGTTTATTCAAAAAGCATCAACAAAAAATCATGTATACTAATGTTTTGCTGCCAAGGAATTTGTGTTAATAAATTTGAAATTGTGTGATCAGTTTCAAATATTTCTGAAGACACAGTGGTGCATGTATGATCACTGTCAATCAAACTGTTAATGTCATGTTTTGTGGAAGTGGAACATGCACTGACACGTCAAATCTGGATTGACAACATTTGTTTGCCATGACAATCCATTCAGCACTAATTAAAGAATCCTGATTGTTGCTGTATTTTATTTTTTATTTTTTTGCATAAAAATAAAATGGTCATAATGGCACTTTATGTATAAGCTTCATCGTGTGTGTGTGTGTTATGTGAGTCATCGTTTGCATCAAGAGGCTTATTATTTGTGGTATAAAAGCAGGAGAAATCGCTGGTTGTGATGGTTTTGACTTTCATTTCTACTCTGGTCATGGGCAGTACTGAAATATTAATTCATCTGGTCCCAAGGTTTAGTGATCTATTACACTATTTCCAAAAACCATGAGTCACTTTAAAATGTAGACCGAAGTGAAAGTTGATTTTTCTAAACATTGAAGCCCCTTATTTAATTGAAAATAACACATGAAGACAAAAAACGAAATGTTCAAGATAGTTTTGTTTTTTTGAAAAGTAGCTCATTTTGAATTTGACACATTCAATGAAGTCTTTTATCAACACTAAACGTTTGAAGACTGAGAAGAACAATTGTAATTTTAAAAGTGTTATGTTTTTCCATAAGATTTCATGTAGTTTGCAACATTAAATCAGGTTTGAGGTATGTTTAGTTTGTGGTATAAATAAAAAATGTAAAAATATAAACTTCCTCAGTAGTACTAGTCCTGACAAATCCACACAACAAGACGGACAATAGGAAAACGACATGTTTTGAATAGTTGTAACATTGCATCTCATAACCAATCCTAGTCGAGCTACAGTGCATCAGTTCCACCCTGAGCTAGTTGTGAGCTTTCAATCATCACCAGTTACAGCCAATCATATTCTAACTAAAATCAACCCCGAACACGTGTGCAGGAGGCAATATTCTTGAACAATGTTAACATAGTTTTTTTCTTTAAAGAAAATTGTCCACCAAACCTATTTTCTGTATTTACAATAACTGATCCCAGGTCATCTTGGGAATGACTCAGAGAATATTTTAATTAAAAGTGGGTGGATACAACAGTTCATGGCTAAATCAGTGTGTGATAGAGTGACAAAATGCCCTCAAAAAAACACGGGAAAATCCGATTCACAGTTTCTTTTGCCAGAATTGTACTGTAGATGCAACAGAGGGGTTCAGGGTGGAAGCGGACTGCCTCAAGGGTTGGCTCTGAGCCACTTCCTGTTTGCAGTGGTGATAGAAAGGCTGACGGATGCCTTGGGGATCAGGCAGGAATCCCCAAGGATTATGATGTTTAAGGATGACATCGTTATCTGTAGTGACAACAGAGGGCAGGTGGAGGAAATCCTGGAGAGGTGGAGATGTGCGCTGGGAAGAAGAAGAATGAAGGTCAGTCCTAGCCAGACAGAATACCTGTGTGAATGAAAGGGAGGCCATTGGAATGATGAGGTGCAACTTCAAGGAGTAGAAATGGAGAAGGTAAAGGAATTTAAGTACTTGGGGTCAACTGTTCAGAGCAAAAAAAGAGTGTGAAAAGAGGTGAAGAATTGAGCAGGTTGGAATGAATAGAGGAAAGTGACAGGAGTGATGGGTGACAAAAGAGTAGCAGCAAGAGTCACAGGAAAGTTTACAAGATGATACTGAGACTATGCTATAGGGTGGATATGGCAGAACTAAAGATGTTGAGATCTTTGGGAGTGACAAGGACGGACAGGATTAGGAGCCAGCACATCAGAGAGACAGCTCAGGTTGGACATTTTGGAGACAAGGCAGTCAGATGGTTTGACTGTGTGCTAAGCAGGAATAGTGGATATATTAAAGAGGCAGGAGACAAAGAGAGACTAAAGAATAGATTTATGGATGTGGTGGAAGAGAACATGCAGCAAGTTGTTGTGGGGGAAGAAAATGCAGAGGACAGGGTCAGATGGAGACAGATGATTTGCTGCAGTCACCCCTAAATTGAACAACAGAAAGAAGACCCTTGCAAATGTCACATTGGACACAGATCCCTTATTAAATTTCAGCCCAAAATATGAGAGATCTTTCACTCTACCATGTCTGCATGTCTGGTTTTCAGCAGGGTGTTAAACAGCCGTTTCAGTGTCTGTTGCTTTGAATGTAAATGACCTGTTGACCACACCATTGTCCTGTCTGTGCCACCACGTGGACTCCTTGCCACATTACCCTTGGATGTCAGGGTTTGGTGGTTCTGCTGGCTCTGGTGAGCCCTGGAGACCCGACTGAAGATGACACTGTATGGTCGTGACATCTTAATTACCCAGAAATAGCTTGTTAAAGATCCACTTACCTGAGAAAGTGTATTTTTCTCCTGCAAGAGAGACCTTTGATACTGTAACATGTAACTGTAACAGATCCGAGCCTCTGCGGGCCTGGGTCATATGGGTGCGCGCTACCAGGTGAACCACGACTTGGTTTGTATAGGAAAAGACGGGGAAGTTTTTCATAATATGTCTCCTTTAATAGACATATAGGCTATAAGGAGAAAAATGTGACTATATGGGATCCTTGATGTTTATTCTTATTCTATTGTCGTTTATTAAATACATCAAAATGCTATGTTATGTTAATTTCTGAGTTTGGCTCCCCAGAAAATTGGTGGGGGATTTTGTGCCAAAAGTAAATTGGGAAACTGGAAAAAAAAAAAAAATAAAGTAAACGTCGTGGCATAATCTTCATTATTTGTGCGCGATAAATTTGCTCCAATTAAAACAATCATGTTAATAATGAATTTATTTCTCTGCTACATCATGTTTCTTGTCACGGCTCCGCGCTCACAGATGAAGATGAGGCGTTCGACGGCGTGCGCAAACGCGAGTAATGTGCGCGCGCGCTTTTAGGATGCGGGGTCGCGCGCAGCGGTGTGCAGATGTGTCGCAGATTTTGTAAAGTCACTGCACGCGCAGAAAGACCCAGCGCGAGGAAGTCGCTTCTCCTGAATGGGACCGAAACTGTGAGGAAAACAAAGCGGATGAGGCAGAACCGGGAGAGCGCTGTCATAACCGGTTAACGTGTGCGTAGTTTTTTTTTTACCGGAGAAAAAGCTCACTTTGACAGTCCACAACCTGAACGGGAGTCCGCGCATGCACGCAGATGGAGCTGTCGGCGATAGGAGAGCAGGTGTTCGCCGTGGAATCAATCGTCAAGAAAAGAGTTCGAAAGGTAGCATTTTATAATTCTTTGCCAAATGTTGTGACTCCGTTTGGCGTCGGGACGTAGCCAGCATTTTAAAGGGGACAGAACAAGACATTTTAGGAGGAGAAGATGCTACTTTGGATGCTAATGTAAGAGATTAAACGGACAGAATTGCACGTCCGTGCTGGTTATTGAATTGCAGGCGGTGGAAGGGGCGGGTTCGCTGGACAAGGATGTGCCTTTAATGTAACGTGGGCTGTGTTGTCATTGCACTACAGTGTCAGGTGTTTGGCTAAGAAAGCAGAGGGGCATCAACCAAAAGCCCTTTACGAGGCCTATTTGTTTGCTAATTGGGTTTGGGTCGAGTTGCCATATGGAGTAGAAAACAATTTGGATTCCTTTAAAGTTCATTGTTAACACGTAGTATCCTCACACTACCCCAGCATAACTTCGTATTTTGCTGTCTTCAGACTGGAATTGGACTTAACTTGATTATGTGTTATTTCAATTTTATGACAAATTCATCTTTCATTAAAAAAAAAAAAAAAAATGAGGAGTCAAATTGCAGTGGGCCCAGTGGTCAGTTAGTGAAGTTACCATAAACTAACAGAACAATCAAAAATGAGGAAAAAGAGACAAAATTAACAGACTGGACAAAACAGTTAGGAAAATGAAGAATGCAAGCGGCATAATAAACAAAATACACAAGAAACAATTTTTTAAAAAATCAGCAAAATAACCAAGGAAATTGAGAAAAAGAACCACAAATTAGCAAAAACAAAAGAACAAAATGAGTAAAGAAACTTAGCAGGCAGCAAAATAATCAACAAAATGAACAAAAACCGCAAATGAGCAAAATAATTAAACATTCAGCAAAAAAGGAAGAAAAATGAAGCAAAAAAATCAAGAAAATGAACAAAACAAGATGCAACTGTTAAAATGAAACATAAAAATAAAGTGATGTCATATTAAGTCATGTATTAAAGCATGCTTATGTACAAAACGAGAAATTAACAGTAGCTTCCCTGCTAATTAGGAGTTTAAGTGTTAGCATTTTAAACATGTCTGTCCAAAAACTACATTTATTTTTTGTACAATATTTTCAGCCACAAACCAGCTTTGGGTATTCTTATTGTTTTTGGCAACTTTCTAATTCAGTATTTGGAAAAAAATGCGTCTTACAGTAGTTTTTGTTTATTTTTTTATGTTATTTTACTGAAAATTAAATTTACAGTATAGTCACATATAAAATTTAACAGTGTATTTATCATCACAGTTGTCGCTAGTGAAAGAGAATGCACAGCACAGATCTGGCAAAAACAAAGACACCAGTTGTTTTCACAATGTATAGCTTTGAAAGTAAAACCTTTCCTTGTTTATTTGTAGAAACTACTGACAACATCCATAGCAAATTCCAAATAGAAATATTTATCATCATTAAATGCATTTAATTATTACTGGAGCATTTTCAGGTCCGGAATAATGCAAAGACAAGTTATTTAAAATTTTTCCCCATGATTGCAGAGTACGCAACAAAACACTAACACTAGAATAGCATTGTTATAAGTTGCAACAGTTCACATTGCTGTTGCTGGGTACCATGATCGTCCACCTGTCTCGTGATCACATTACAGAAGATTTCAGCAGGGTCTGAAAAGTTGGAGTAGCCTTTTAAGTTTTTTCTAGAACTACAAATAAAGTGTGATTTTCTTCACAAAATGTATGCAGCATGTGCATGGAAAACTAGGCAGTATGTTTCAGGTGTCAATAGGTGCTACTTGGCCCGAACAATGGTTAGGTAAGTCAGACAAGAGCATTGTTTAACTTACTGCTCATCTAACATATACTGTATATACAGTGGATATGAAAAGTCTACACACCCCTGTTCAAATGCCAGGTTTTTGTGATGTAAAAAATTGACACCAAGAGGATTAAGGGGTAGAAAATGGATGGATGGATGGATGGATGGATTAATGGATGGATGGATGGATGGATGGATGGATAAAGAATTTCTCAACTTTTTCCACCTTTAATGTGACCTGTAACCTGTACAACGCAATTGAAAAACAAACTGAAATTTTTCAGGGAGGTGAAGTAAAAATAATCAACTGAGATAATGAAGTTGCACAAGTGTGCACAACCTCTTATAACTGGGGATGTGGCTGTGTTCAGATCTAACCAGTTGCATTCAAACTCATGTTAAATTAGTCAGCACACAGCTAGAAGGTCCTGGGTTAGATCCCAATGCTGAGCAGCAGGGTCTGTCTGTATAGTTTGCATGTTCTCCTTGTGTGTGTGTGTGTGGCTTCTTTCCAACTAGGTGAATTGGCTGCTCCAAATTGTCCATGGTTGTGAATGCAAATGATTGTCTGTATAGTCATAAGGTCTCAGCCTCAAATTGTGAAGCACCTATATGAAGCTATACGAATTGAATTTAAAGAAAAAGTTCAGCTGTTGTATTAGGCTTTTCCTGACATTTTTGCAGCCACATCTTCCAGCACAAGCCATGGTCCTCAGAGAGCTTCCAAAGCATTAAATGATATCATTGTTCAATGATATCAGTCAGGTGAAGAGTACAAAAGAATTTCCAAGAAATGAAATATAACATGAAACACAGTGAAGACAGCCATCATCAAGTGGAGAAAATATGGCACAACAGTGACATTACCAAGAACATGATGCCCATCCAAAATTGATGATAAGACAAGAAGAAAACTGGTCAGGGAGGCTGCCAGGAGGCCGACAGCAACATTGAAGGGGCTGCAGAAATTTCGGGCAAGTACTGGCTGTGTAGTACATGTGACAACAATCTCCCGTCTTCTTCATATGTCTGGGCTATGGGGTAGGGTGGCAAGACGGAAGACTCATCTTATGAAGAAAAACATCCAAGCCTGGTTTCATTTTGCAAAAAGACATTTGAAATCTCCCAAATGCATGTGGGAAAATGTGTTATGGTCCAGTGAAACCAAGGTTGAACTTTTTGGCCATAATTCCAAAAGGTATACAGTATTTGGCGCAAAAAACAACACTGCTCATCATCAAAAAAACACCATACCTACAGTGAAGCATGGTGGTGGCAGCATCATGCTTTGGGGATGTTTTTCTTCAGCTGCAAATGGGGCCTTTGTCAGGGTGGAGGGAATTATGAACAGTTCCAAATACCAGTCAGTGTTGGCAGAAAACCTTCGGGCTTTTGTTAGAAAGCTGAAGATGAAGAGGAACTTCATCTTTTTGAATGACAATAACCCAACGCACACATCCAAATCAACAAAAGAATGGCTTCACCAGAATAAGATTGAGGTTTTGGAATGGCCCAGCCAG
>JAQQAE010008936.1:0-14901 GCA_029823295.1 Pseudamia nigra
GAGAATAGTGTATAAAGTGTGTGGTGAGGGGTTTTACAGCCTTAAAACAAATATAATAATTGTAAAAAAATAAAGTTAACTACTTCGCGGATTTCGCCTATTGCGGGTTATTTTTAGAATGTAACCCCCGAGATAAACGAGGGACCACTGTCGTTACACAAACAAATTGCGTGAAACAAGTAAGTGGACTTCAGATCTACCTGGTGATATACTGTACTTAGCCCTCCTATGAAAGTGTCATTCTGTTCCCTGTGCTTCTCACTCCAGTTCTGGAAACACTTTGCATATCCTGCTCCTGCTTTGTGTCCATCAACAATATTTCTTCTCAGATCTAAACTCATTCCTTTTGTTTTTGACATGATGCTTTTACAAGTGATGCCTCAGACCCTTTTTGAACTGAATATTGGACAGATGCTCAGTTTTAACTTCAATTCACACACTTAGACCATTACTCAATTTTTCTGGGGGTGAATAATATTGACCCCGGTCATTTTTGCTTCCTAAAATAATTCATTTTCTGTTTGCGAATATAAATAACTTACTGTTTCCAAGTGCATCTACCATGGTTTGATGTGTTCTGTTAAAAATCTGGCACACATTAAAGGTCCAGTCCACAATGTTGGGAAACTAGCTGGCAGCGTTTGTGGCAGACTGAAAATATGATTAAACAGGCAACCTGCCAGTCAACACAGCTTACAACCTCACAGTTGTCAAGCTAGTATGTCCTGTTCTTACCTGTACCAGATGTTGAAAGAATCTGAGATGCAGGCTCTTTAGTCGTTCTGTGGTTAGACAAGCTGCAGTCACTGCATTTGTTCGTGTTCTGCAGCTCTGCACAGATTGTAGAGACAAAGTTGCATAAAAACATCACATTTGCGACTTCCCGTTTGTAGTCTTTATACAAAGCTCTGTATTTTCACAGTCTTACTGTATATCTCAGTTTTCAACAATCTGCTGCTTTCCTGAGCTGTATTTAGACAAAGTCAAAAAATGCGAAAAGTTGACATAAAACATGCAAAGAGACAAAAACAGTGTTGAAGATGACATACACCACCTTGGGTTTGATATGTTGCTATCTGGTTTGCACTAAACCACACACATGCACAAAAATAAATACATTAATAAATCAGGTGGCATTTGCAAATCTAAAACAAAATAAATATATTTGGTTTGCTGCTTTTGTAGGAGATGGCGTGTCCAAACTTCTGTCAGTGTAAAATATAATACGATGTGTAAGAATGATAAGGTGAAAATCAAAACAATAAGAACAAAATAAGAAACCAGAAAAAAATAACAAAAAAGGATCAAAACGACTTATAAAATAATCAATGAAATCAAATAAATCAAATGAGCAACAATAAAGAAAAAATTAATCAAATGAATGAAAATAAACACAAAAGAACATAAATTAACAAATGATTATTGACATGAGTGTGATTATTAAAAAATAACAAAATAATGAACAAAAGTTGACAACAAATGAATAAAATAATCAAGAAAATGACTGAGGTGGTCACAGAAATGAATGCAAATCTTTAAAGTAAAAATGAAAATGAACATAACTAACAAAAATGAACAGATGATCAAATCACTGAACAAAATAGTCAAGAAAGTGACAACACAAAATCAACACAATGTGCAAAGAATAAACAAAATAATTTAGAGCATTAGCAAATATGAACACAATCATCAGTTACGATGTGCAAAAATGAACCAAATAATTAATACGATGTGCAAAAATGAACAAAATAATTAATACAATGTGCAAAAATGAACCAAATAAATAATACGATGTGCAAAAAATGAACAGAATAATTAATGCAATGTGCAAAAAATGAACTGAATAATTAATATGATGTGCAAAAATGAACCACATTATTAATACAATGTGCAAAAATGAACCACATTGTTAATACGATGTGCAAAAATGAATTAAATAATTCATAAGATGTGCAAAAAAATGAACTGAATAATTAATACTATGTGCAAAAATGAACAAAATAATTAATACGACATGCAAAAATGAACCGAATAATTAATATGATGTGCAAAAAGTGAACAAAATAATTAATAAGATGTGCAAAAAATTAACAGAATAATTAACTAGATGTGCAAAAATGAACCAAAAAATTAATAAGATATGTGAAAAATAAACCGAATAATTAATACGATGTGCAAAAAATGAACCAAATAATTAATACAATGTGCAAAAAATGAACTGAATAATTAATACGATCTACAAAAATAAACCAAATAATTAAGACAATGTGCAAAAATGAACAAAATAATGGACGAATGAGCAATGAAAAGCTTCCACAACCCACTGTGGTTCAGTTTGTTGAAGCCAGTGTTAAACTATTTCCTGCACCGGTGGCCCTTTGACATAAAAAGAGAAAGTTTGCATGAATAAAGTCAATACAAGAGACTTTTTTTCCTGACAATATTCAGACTATTCTGTGTTTGAGTGAGAACTTTGCGAGGCCATCGGTGCACACACATCCTCATCCAGACACATTGTTCAAAAGCAATGCTCGGGATATGGATAGAATGTGACAAATTCTGTCAGAGTAAATATGGTTTAATAAATGAATTAGCTTCATAAATAATGGCTGTAATGACATTTTAGGGGACAATAAGCCTCAGCGTTGTCAGGAAATAGTTGATGTATGAGTTTCATGCCTCAGCGGTTCCTCAAAATGAATAGGCTTGGGAAGATAGCAGGGGCCTGCAACCAGCCTATTTCCTCGAATTATCTACTTGTTGTCAATTTGCACAGTGGAATTACACATGCAAATTGAACTGCCTGCACAAACACCACTTGGAGATGATAAAAACAAATTAACAAAGGCTATAGAAGGAGGATTTATTTCACTGGCTAACCCAGGTCAAGCAATACATGTATTTTACGATTGTGTGTACCCAATTTTGGTGTAATTATATCAGCAAATTATTCTTTGTAATCTTATTATTTTTTTCCCCAACCTTCTCCTTACACACATAATTAACTTCCTTCACATCCTCGCTTTGGGAAAAAAAAACGCTTGCCTGTGCATCCGAGTAATCTGATTTGGGTTCAGTTTTATCACCTACGTGCAGCTGAACTCCAGAGGAAGGTGAGAGGTCAGCAGTTTAGTGTTTAGCCTAAGTGCAAGGGTAAAATCTACACAGCGGAAGGAGTCACAGTGTTAAAATATATATAATCACCTCTTAACATCCTGCCTCATATTGGGCAGGAAATGATGAGTACCCGGACCTCCACGTTTGCTATTAGATATCTCATTTACTTTGTACACACAGCACTAATCTGCACTAATGAATTCTGCCACACCAAGCCAGATCGAGATGACTTAAAATTATTACCACTTCCACAGATATGCCTTTCCTCATTTGAGGCTCAATTTGGCTGGCTCGCAAAAACAGTCTGTCACAGTAAGATACTAATAATTAGGGTTTTAAGATGATTAGTTTATCTCTGTGCTCTTACAGTCCTGCCTCTTATCCACCATGGCCAAAACTTAATAAGAGGCTCTAAGTTTTAAACAGCCAACTCCAAATTACCAAGAAATGATGGAAATAATGAACTGCGGCACATGCCAGGAACAGAGACAGAGAGAGAGAGAGAGCATGGTGGGAAAAGCCGCCCGTGAGACAATAATTCAAGTGTGAAATAGAGCACAAAGTCGAGTAATCAATAAGGGAACGCTTCAGACCTGAAAAGCCAAAATTGTTTAGTATTAACGACGATGGCGGGCTCTCGTTCACCTTCAGACGCCACCGCCGCGCTCATCAACTTGTCACACATGTAATTAAAGTCCTGATAATGCTGAGTGAGTGATACCAGTTAATGGTTGCATATTTTAGAGGATGAGATTGAGATTTTACATGTTCCAGATGACATTCAATATAGCGTAAGCCTTATCAGCCTCGGTTCATATGCGCCGCATTTTTGCACAGCTCAAACAGGGGGGGCATCTTAAGTTTCAGGGAGGTCAAGGAGAAAGGAAGGACGGCGGGTTGATTCGGCGCGCTTTGGCTTAAATCCTCAGGCTACGACGCACACATCAGCACTTTTTATATCAGCCTAAAATGTATCCTAACCATCCAGAACTGAAAAAAAAATTTAACAATGCAGTTAAAGGTCTCTTCTGACTGATCTTAGTGTCATCAAATGTAGTTTTTACCTTGGTTATTATAGCATAGAGCTGCACAATAAATCAAATAATCACAATGTTACAACGGGGGAAATTTAAGGGTCCACTGTGTGTCTAAGGATAAATTATTTGACATTCACTGACACTGAGTAAATGTGGTTTAATAAATGAATTAGCTTCTTAAACAATGGCTGTAATGGCATTTTAGTGGATGACAAGCCTAAATGGTTGAATATGAGCAAAATAATTAACCCTGGCCCCTAACCCTAACATGAATTAAATAATGAACAACATGTAGCAAAGTAATAAAGGAAATCAGCAAACAGGAACAAAACAATTAATACAGTGTGTAAAAGTAAACAAAATACGTACAAAAATGAACAAAATAATAAATATATTGTATAAAAATGAACAAAATAATGAACAAAACAAAAAAATAATCAATACAATTTGCAAAAATGAACAGAAGAACGAAGAAAATAAAAAAATTGAGCAAAATAATGAATACATTGTGCAATAAAGAACACATAATAAACAGAATGAACAAAATTGAACAAACTACTCAATATATTTTATAAAAAATGAACCAAATAATTAAAAATAAAAAAGGCATTAAAAATAAAAAAAGAAAATATTCAATACAGTGTACAAAAATGAACAAAATAATCAACAAAATGAAAAAAAAAAATGAACAAAAAAATCAATATATTGTGCAACTTGAACAAAATAATCAATACAGTGTACAAATATTTAATAAAATAATCAAGAAAATGAACAAAATAATCAATACATTATGCAGTAAAGTACAACATCATGAAGAAAATGAGCAAGACTGATAAAAATGATCAATACAGTGTGAAAATAATGAACAAAATAAGTAACATGAACAAAATTGAACAAGTGATGCGTGAGTTTGTAAAAAAAAATCAATACATTGTGTAAAATGAACAAAGTGATAAAAAATGAACATTAGTGAACAAATACAAAAGCTCATGAACATGATCAATATAAGGCACAAAATAAACAAAAATAATCAATATAATGTGCAAAATAAGTAACAACATTAACAAAATCAATCAAAATCACATTTATCTAACTTGACCTCAAATGTGCAAATATTGATTTTAGATTCACCAGCGGGTCAAATTCAGCAAAATTATGCCTCTGAGGGAATCAATTAAGTGGAAATACACATATACAATTTTATGTTTACACTGTAAATGATGAAAAATCATTAAATGTAGATAATAAGATTACTTCAAGAGATGGTAAACTGATCTCATATGTTATAAAGGAGTATGCAGAAATAAACCGCACAGTTCCAGAAACAATAAATACTACCATGGACTAATAAAATTGGGTATCATTCTGTATGATATGTTTTTTTCATGAGAAACATAAACACTACACTCAACCTGCTGTTGTAAATATCAAGAATTGATGTCAGAAGGCTATTTACATATGATAGCATGAAACATATGGTTCAAATTTTGGTGCGTAAGGTAATTAACATACTGTGAATGTGTAGAAAACGACATGTGCAAGGGTTAAACACATTTTGGATTAAATATCCCTCTTTTCTTTCCTCCCTTAGTCTGTCTGTATGCATACACTGGTGTTATAGGTCTCTCTCTTTATTGTAAATTCATATAGCACACAATATATGGGCTATAATTTATGCACACTATTGGCTCTGCAATAAGATGCAACCAAAAGAAAGCCAAATGTGAATGAGTGTGAAAGAGCAATTTAAGGGTAGATGTGCCTGTGCCAGTGCCAGGGGCTATACAAGATTTGCATGCTAATCATTCTAATAATAATGTAATGCCCAAAGCGCTTTGAGCAAATTGCAAACCATTGGTCATAGAAGGAAGCTTATCTCCACGTGAACATGACACAAATATAGGTTAACATTTGAATGATTCCTGGTAATTCACAGACCTGTCAGTAGCTTGGCTCACCTTAATTAGAAATGCTCCACAGCACTTTAAGGCCAGTAAAGGCTGTTAAAATTCCTAACATCTCTTCCAAAGTGCTGAAAACGATCATTCAAACAGAAAAGTTGACGATACTTAACATTTTTTCTCTGCCAGTGCTGATAAAACCCCAAAAACTTAAAATAACGTTTGACGTTTCTCTCAGCCAATAAGGACCTTTTTTTCGTTCTAAATTGTCCCATCTTTGTAAGAATCGATTTGATTGGATAGTCTTCTATGTAGTTCTCAGCCAATCGGAGACGTTTTTTTTGGTGCCGTCACTCTGTTTACCCGGAAGTGTGGGCCGTTCCAGCCGCGATAACGTTTACACATAATTCACGGTCATTTCTGCTCGTTTTTCGTGAAACTATGTCAATCATTTATAAATAGTGCGATCGGTATGTACAGCGGACTTCTGCCCAAGGGTTTTACGGAAGATGACGTTAGCTCAGACGAGGAGGATGAGCAGGAGGAAAAAGAGGAGGGGGAGAAGTTGAATTTCACCGGTGATAACCGAGGATCACACATAGAGGTTAAACCGAACATCAGCAGCAGAGAAGCGGACAACGACTGCCCACCATGCAGCTTACCTGGTGAACCTCAGCAAATGTGGCAAGTATGTAGGATGTCTTGCTAAACATCGTCATAAGCTGCACATACATTCGCTCTACGTGAATGTGAGAAACCTGTTCCACACTTCAGCTTGTGGAAATATGGAAGAACTGGGAACCTAGAACCAACAAAGCAATACAACATAT
Organism: Pseudamia nigra; assembly: GCA_029823295.1. Classification (NCBI taxonomy): domain Eukaryota; kingdom Metazoa; phylum Chordata; class Actinopteri; order Kurtiformes; family Apogonidae; genus Pseudamia; species Pseudamia nigra. The sequence goes on from JAQQAE010008936.1 coordinate 6,886, forward strand.
CCCAATTCGAAGCAAAACTCCTACATAATTAAAATGCATAAGTATTAAGTATAATGTAGTTGAAGTATTGGAAGTAAAAGCACTCATTTAGACCCTAAAAGACTCATTGTTGGAGCAGCATGGGTAGTTTAATTTCTGCTGGATGTAGTGGAAGTTTGAACAGAGATACCAGATAAATTGACACGCTTCCTAAAGTGACCTATGCAAAAGGAAAGATGTGGAAATCAACGTCCTGATGCATACATTTGTTTGAACACAAGTTTGTTTTTGGTGAGATATTGCATAATTTGAGCATCTACCGAGACTGAAACATTTAAGATGTTCACTACAGTATTTAGTTAAACTGACAAACAGCTCATACTATGAGCTGTTATTTCTGATATCTATGAGCCTCATAGATATCAGAAATATGAGCCTATTATTCAGCCTGTAAGACATAAGAAGCAAAAACATTGGGAACCACTGGATTAAATGAAAACAATGTACTGTATATATGTGGCTCAAGATTTTTCTAAAGTTGCCAGACAAATATCATTAGTTAAAAAGTACAAAATTCCCTGAGTTGTGGTGTAGTTTGTAGACATCTCGAGTAGCATAAAATGGAAACACACTGCTGCACACCTCTGTTTAACCCTCCTACCAAATGGCATAGGCCTTTTCAAACTATCTGTCATAATCAGTAGAAATAAATACAATGTATATGTGTGTTAAAGAAATTCCAAGAGCTACGAAAGAAGAAAGAGGAATTGAAGACTGTAAAGTTTCCCAGAAGAAAAAAAAGAAGACAAGACAAGAAAGGTACCAGTGATGTTGGTAGTAATCCAGTGAATTGATTTTACACTGATGCTGAAGACAAAACTATTTGGAATTGTTTTAGTTTCAGACAAAAAGAAACTGAAAGGTTTTCTTTCCCCCCACATGGGATCCTTGTAACACAGTTCATTCTAAAAGATGGTCATTTATGTCACAGTATGTCATCATATTTTTACTTTGTGTCTCCTCTTCAACAGGAACACACAACACTGAACCTGGAGAAACAAGGTACTCACAATTTAGAAACACACGTCATGAAACAAATGTATATAACAATAACACCCTTCACTCATTTAATCAAAATAATTGTAGTGATGAAAGCACCTTCACTAACAGGGCGACACGGAGCAGTGGTTAACACTTGTGCCTCATGGCGAGATGGTCCTGGGTTTAATCCCAATGTCAGCCTTTCTGTGTGGAGTTTGCATGTTCTCCCCGTGTCTGCATGGGTTCTCTCCAGGTACTCCAGTTTCCTCCCACAACCAAAAACATGTGCTAGGGCTTAGATGAATTGGTCACTCTAAATTGCCCATAGATACTGTATGAATGTGAGCAAGAATGGTTGTCTGTCTCTACATGTCAGCACTGTGATGAACTGGCGACTCATCCAGGCTGTACCCCGCCTTCACCCTAAATCAGCTGGGATTAGCTCTAGCACTAACAGATGGCATTCACATGAACAGTTTGTTCAGTCACCCAGAGTCATGAGATTTCCAAAAAATATATAGCCAACAATTTTTCAATCATCCCAAAAGGTGATGGGATGAAGATGTGGAAGTGGTCAGTAACCATAGCAAGTTTCAAGTAATACTACTGGAATTCTTAGACAGAAATAAGGTTTATTTATCTTGACATGTTTCGACACATCATGTTACTGTGATATGTCTTCCTTGCTTGCTTGCTGCAACAGGAAGTTGTTGAAACATGTCAAGGTAAATAAACCTTATTTCTATCAAATTCTATGAATTCCAGTATAAATATCAGTTCTAAGAAGACAGTATGAACCTTGTGCAAGTTTTTGGTAAAGCGGCTTAGACAATTTCAAGCTATCACACTGACACATCAAACGGTATGTTGAAACTGGCTTTCATTTCAACCATCCCAGGAGAGGAAGACCAACAGCTACAGTACCTCTGCTGGAGAGGAGAAGTGTATTAGAATTACCAGCCTCAGACACCAGGGACAGTCCTCATGAGAGACAGTGTCTTCACAACCTTTGATGGTTTGATGACTGCGCTAGGGGACACTTCCAAAGTTCTTGAGATTTTTCAGATTGATTGACCTTCATTTTTCAAAGGAATAATGGATTGTCTTTACTCTTGTGTTTCTTGCCATAATATGAATTTGTACAGTAGTTGTAGTAGCTCTAATAGGACTGTTGACCCTGTAGCCACCCTTCCTCTGCACAAGACAGCTGATGGTCTAAAGCACATTAAGAAGACAAGAAATGACACAAATACACTCTTGACATGGGAGGAGTTGGATTTGAAAATTATTCCAGGTGACTACAGTTGAGGTAAAAATTATTAGCCCCTCTATGAATGTTTTTCTTCTCAAAATGTTTCAGATTCCTCTCACTTCAGGCCTGAATAGGTGGAAATGCTTTGGTATTGACTGACCTTCATTTCTTCAAGTAATGATGTCTTTTCGCTTTGCTTAACTCAGTGTTTCTTGCCATAATATGGATTTGTACAGTTGTTGTAGTGGCACAAATAGGGCAATCGACTCAGCGGTCTACAGCACTTTAAGAAGGCAACAAATGCCACAAATGAACTCTTGACAAGACAGGTGGTGTTCTTTGACATTCTGGATGTCTTTAGGATTAATGTAAAGTGTTGAAAATTATTAAAAATATATAAACAAAAGCCACGTCAAAAGGTATGTCCAAATTTTGACTTGTGGAAAACTAAGGCTAGCCGTGGTATTGTGTCGATCTGTTAAGTATAATGCTGGTGTTCTCTGCATATTCTGAAAATTTCCACCCATTTTGTGTGTTTGCAGTGAACAGCAGAAGGAGCAGGAGAAGCACTGGGATGGGCTTAAGCAGTATTTTGGTATAAATGATCGATTTCATCCCCCTGCGTGTTCCAAACCCCCTCCAAAGGTAACAAAGGCTCCTGTCTCCAACCTATCTGTGAAGGTTTAACACTGTGTGTCGTAGCTGTTAGTACACCTTCACATCCTTTGTGTTAACGCTGCGCTGTATCCTCTCATTGTTTCATATGATATGGCACGTGGATTAGATGAATCCGTGCTGAAACTCGACCTGACATTGAGAGGAATATTAAGGATTATGTTCAGCTACATTTAGTGATAAGATTAGGATGAATCTCCTTTCTTCGCAGTTGAGATTAAAGTGAGATGTAGATTTTCTCTGTAAGGATTTTAAATTTTGTTTGACAGTGTAAGAGCTGGTCGGGGTGTCATGAGGCCTGCAGTAGAACACTTAAATGAACAGCGAGATAACACACGGGCAGGTGCCACTACTGCCATGGAATTCATGACTTCACATTTAAACGCATTTCTGTAAAGATGAATGAACATTTAATTCACCAGCATGTAAATTGCCAATGAAGCAAAATGCCTGATGAACATTACAGCTGACCCAGTGAATGGGAACTCTTCTCATTTCAATTTGAAATCCGTTTAATGATTATTTTGGAGTATTTTGTGCTTAATTTATCTCAGAAAAGCATAAAATTGAGTTTTTTGCTGATTGTAGCCTCATTCTGAATAGGGCCACTATGAAAGGATAAAGAAATGATTAACAAGCTGAAAGAAAAAGAACTTGTCATATCGGCATAATGAGGGCTGCCTTCATTCCTCAAATGCACTTCCTTGTAATTAATATATCATTTTTTCCCCTGCTCCGAAGTCTCGCGCACATATACAAAAGTAAAAAGCTGTCATAGCAGAGAGATGTTATTATTTCATCTGCTGACAGCGTTGATTCAGTGACCCTGACACACATTTCATGGCACAAAGCATGGTGATCTGTCAGTTTCAGTTTCTGATACAATGTATGATAATTGAGACTTCCAGTCAGACTGCATCAGTGTCAGCCTCAGTGCACAGCGTAGTGATCTCATGAGACCAAACAACCAGGGCTATGAGGGAAATAATGGAGTCGGGTGATATATTGATAATTATGGCTATTGTGATGTACAGTTGAGGTCAAAATTACCCCCCCCCAAAGAAAAAAAAAAATCAGATTTTTTTTTTTTCAAATTGCTATTTAAGAGTGCAAGTTATTTTTGTTTTGCAGAGCGTGCAGACTTCTGACAAAGCAGTTCAGTTTCTCCTCATAGTGGGATACAACAACGACAAGAAATGATAACGTTATAGAAACTGTCCATTTTAATCTTATTAAAAAAGTCATGTCACGAAAAATTATGTTTCCGTAATGGCGGTTTTCTTCTGGATCTACCTCTGAAAATGATGACGATGCATCAAATCCATGAGCACTCTTTATACTACAATTAGCTTTTTTTTTTGCTACCTTACCTCTGGATCACGCACATATACTATATCCAATACTCTGGACATAGTATCCAAAATATTGTCTATTGGATCAAACTTTGTGGTTTGATGGAATTTATATGGTGTTATCTTATGTTTTTTGGCTACATTTTCTGGGTGGTATTTGTGGTGTTGCAAGGACAAATTAAATTTAATTTGGCCCTATCTCACAGTGGTGAAGAATCCTTTAAAAATCTTCCAGATCCAAATGAAGATCCAGATCACTCCCAGAGTCGAATCCAATGATCCTTGTGCCATTTCTGGCCTATCTTGAAATTTCATCCCGATCCGTTGATAACTTTTTGAGATATGCTGTGAATGAACAAACCGATAAATAAACTAATGCACTTGGTGGAGGTAATTATTTTAAGAAACCCAAAATGACCAGGTTCAATAGAAGAACTGACCTTTTTAATTACACCACAGCACAAACCACTGCTCTTTAACTGAGTAATGGTCTGGGGGTTGGGGGGGGCGCTAAGAATTTTGACCTCACTGTATGTATTTTATATTAAAATATTTAATGAGGATGAAAGAAGTGAACTCAAAATCAAAATAAATCAAATGAGCAGCCATTCAGCACCTTTGTCTTTTTTTGCATTTTGTTTTTTTTTTATGTGTTTCTGTGTGTGTTTTATATTGTATTTGTCTTTTTGTGCCTTTTACATCATTTTTACATTGTTTCTGTCATAATTTTTGGGTCCTTCATGCTGTTTTTGTATTTTGAATTAATTATTCTACATTTTTTTTTGCCTTTGTGCATCTTTTACATCTTTTTTGTGGTTTTTGGTTCTTTCTTGTGTTGCATCTTTTTTTTTTTACATCTTTTTCATCTTTTGACGTGTTTTTGCATCTCTTTGCGAATTTTCTTTTGTTTCTCCTGTGTTAATTTGTTTGGTCGGTTCATATCTTTTGCACATTTTTGTGTTTCTGAATATTTTAATGTGATATTTGTTTTTGTGTTCTTTTGCATTACTTACATCTTTTTGAATTGTTAAAGTCATTTCTGTCTTTTTAAGTCTTTTATCTCATTTTTTAACATTAAATTTTTGGGTCTTACATGTCATTTTTAGGTTTTTTTTTGCAAACGTATAAGTCTCTTTCCTCACCTGTATTTTTTTTGCACCTTTTTTATGTTGTTTTCATCGTTGTTGCTTTTTGGTTGTTCTCTTGTTTTGATGCCTTTTTCTATCTTATGAACTTTTGCTATCTTTTTGGGTGTTTATTCATCCTTTGCAGATATTCTTTTTCTGCATCTTGGATGTCATTTCCCTCTGTTTTTTGTTCATCTCTTTACGTTTTTTATGCTGTTTTTATTTTTGAGTTATTTTCATCTTTTTGTGCCTCTTATTCACCTTCAGTTTTGTATCTTTTTCTGTCATTTTGTTTCGTTTTTTCATCTTTTTGTATTTTTTAATGTCTTTTACAAGTTATGTGAAAGCACAAACGCCCATCTGGTTTGTTGATCTTTCAGAACAAAAAAAATCTGTTTTTAAGCTTGTATGAAACTGATTTGACATTTAGTAGAATAATTAGTAACACAAACTTATTTGACCCAGCCTTCACTCAAGTCAGCTGGGATAGGCTCCAGCATCCCCCCCGACCCTTGCGAGGATTAAGGGGTAGAAAATGGATGGATGGATGGATGGACGAACTTATTTGTCACATCACCCAGCTCTGCAGTGTACAACAGATCCTTTTATATATTTACTAACTGTGCATTTTTTAACCTAATGATGCACTTTTACATTTGGGTCAAGGTCCTTAAACAATACATCAGAGGAGACACATTAATAATCGCAGTCTTTTCGCAGTGTATTTTTGGGGCAGTCGAAATCTGGTCGGCGCTTCTTCAGATAGGCTCATCACCGCAGAACTGCACCGCCATCAGTATCCGGGGGCTTCTCTGAACCCCCACTCTGCTCAGGCCTGTAATGGAAATGTGTAATTAAAGAGGCACATTTATGTTTGGTAATCTCCTGTAGCATTTCTAAGATTTCCCCACTAATATCCAATCAAAAGGGTTTTCATTTGTGAAGGGAAATCTACATATTTGTAGTAATGGCAATCATATTAAAAATAAGGCCCTGGGGACTTTTGAAGTTACTCTTTGATTTTTTTTCTCTCTCTCTCTCTCTTCCCCTATTTAAAAAAAAATCTACATTTTTTTTTTCCCCATCTTCTGCAGTCCGGCCTAGAAAAGAGCATAGAGAGGGCCATCGCTGAAGGGGACATTGCAAAGGCGGAGGAGATGAGCGACAGACTCGCCACTCGAGAGGTACGTTGTGCTGATAAGAGATCTTTGGGGTGCTCCCGCTGTGACAAATCAGGCTAATGGATCCGTGGCCATTTCTGCTGCAAAGACATAGAGGAACAAAAACACAGGCAGACACCCACCATTCAGTCCTGCAGCCCTTTTCCATTGAGTTAATGGAAAGCCCTCCCCTTAGTTTTGAAGTGCTGCAGTGTCTAAAGGACTTTTGGCTCTGCTTTTTAATGAAGGGTACATTGCTTTCAAGCCAACTGTTAAATCATTCTGCAGGTAAGAGTTTCATACCTTTGAAGTGTACATGTCCCTAAATGCAGTGCCTGAAGTTTTGTAACTAACCGCCTTGGCAGGCATCAAGGATCAAGTGGTTTGAAACTAATTTAGCATAAAATGTAGCCCACACACACATATAATTGTGGTTAAAAAGACACACAGCTGCAGTGTTACTTCTCCACTGGGGTATTCACTCCACTTGAAGCAATTCAAAGTTAAACTTCTTTGTTTTTTGATGCTCGTTGCTCACAGCATCACATAAACTTCTTTATTTTTGTTATTTTGTGGCCAGACTGAGGTTTGTAGCGGTGTTAACAATCAATTAATACATCAGACGGTTTCAAAATAATGTTTTAGGTTCTCAGAAACCACTTGTCTTATTGAAAATCCCTCTATTTTGAACATCTGAAAAAGTAGAGCTGTCAAATCATTATTTTATTCAAGTTTAAAGGTTAATTTTTCGGTCCAAAGTGAAAGTCAAAGAAGCCAGTTGATTATTGATGATTGTTTTTAATAATCCATAATAGGCAAAAAAGCATAAAAGAGGCTCAAAAAGATCAAAATGATATGAAAAATTATAATCATGCATGAAGCCACAAAATGTCAAAAGTGACATGCGACACGGAAAAAGGTTCAAATAACACAAAAGATGTAAAATACATAAGACAAAAATGACATATAAGATGCTTAAAGAAACATTAAAAACCAAAAAAAAAACAATGTAAAAGACTCAAAGATGAATGATGTCAAAATAAATCAAAGACAAAATGATGTATAAGATGTAAAAACATGACACTGAAAACAGAAAAAATACAACATAAAAAGTTAGAAAGGACATAAAAGACAAATGGTGTAAAAGATGTGAAAAATGCAATAAGAAGATGAAAATGTAAGAAAAAAACACAAAATGGCATCAAAGCTAATGAATGCATCACAAAAAATCCAACAAGATATATATGTGTTGTCTCTGGTTTTGTAAATATTTTTCCCCTTTTGACTGACTATAATATAATGTGAAATTCATGAAATCAAAATGATTTAAATGAGCACTATGTGAGTTGTTGTCATTATATACACTCAACAAAAATATAAACGCAACACTTTTGTTTTTGATCCCATTTTTCATGAGATGGACTCAAAGA
>JAQQAE010008937.1:0-14901 GCA_029823295.1 Pseudamia nigra
TGGAAACATCCAGAGCCACCGTGCACAGGCGTGTGCAGGAAATGGGCTACAGGTGCCGCATTCCCCAGGTCAAGCCAATTTTGAACCAGAAACAGCAGGAGTTACCGGTGGTCCTGGATGATGTGATCGACCTTGTTATTCACCTGGACAGTCGCCTCCGGGAACGTCAACGAGAACGTGGCGCCGCCCTGCACTACATTCCGACACAGCACTCTGCCGCAGTCCTGGGTCCACAGTCGCACCACCAGCAGCCCTTGCCATTGGAAACACCAGAGCCCCTCCCCCCCCCCACTGGCTTGGAGGAGCCCATGCAGTGAGGAAGGAAGCGCCTCTTGGCTGAGGAGCGGCAGTGGCAGATCAGGCTGGGTAAATGCTTGTATTGTGGGGGCTCTGGCCATCTGATTTCTGGCTGCCCGGTTCAGCCAAAAAAAACTATACCCAATCCGTTGATAATTCTGGGGGCCACGATGAGCCAGAGTTCCCACAGTGCTTCTCACCCCAGGCCTTCTCTATCCACCACCCTTTACCCTTTATGACTCCGGTTCAGACAATAATTTAATTGATGAGAAAATTGCCCAACAGCTCCAACTTCCAGTCAACCTATTACCAATTCTCATTTTGGTTAAAGCAGTTGACGGCAGCCTCATTTCCCGCATTACACACATCACCGAACCCGTAACCGTCGTCATCTGTAGCAATCACTCCGAAAAAATCCCCCTCAACGTAATTTGGGCTCCGCATGTTCCCCTGCTGCTGGGTTATCCCTGGCTCTGCACACACTACCCTCATATCAATTGGCGAAGCAAAAAAATTCTTGCCTGGAGCTCTTTCTGTCTCTTAAACATGCCTCCAATCGGTGGTAGTCCCCGTCTCTTCTCCAGAGGAGAAACAACCCCCTGTTGACCTGTCATCGATCCCCAGTTACTATCATGACCTTGCTGAACTGTTCAGCAAGAAATGTGCTACGTTTTGCCTCCCCATCACCCGTATGACTGCGCAATAGATTTGGTTCCCAACGCTCCGCTCCCCTCTGGCCGCCTGTATAACCTGTCTCGGCCAGAGAGGGAGGCGATGGAGACGTATATTAACGAATCCTTAGCCAATGGTCATATCTGTCCCTCTAACTCTCCCGTAACCGCAGGTTTCTTCTTTGTTTCCAAGAAAGATGGTACCCCTTGTCCCTGTATAGACTACCGCGGGCTCAACATCACTGTCAAAAATAAATAGCCTCTTCCGCTCCTCATTGGCCTGGGAGTCATTGCAGGGCACCACCATTTTTTCAAAATTAGACTTATGAAATGCCTACCACCAGATTCGCATCAGGGAGGGGGACGAATGGAAGACCGCGTTCAACACCCCGCTCGGGCATTTTGAGTATTAAGTGATGCCGTTCAGCCTCACTAATGCCCTGCGGTCTTCCAGTCCTTGATGAATGACGTGCTGCGGGACTACTTGAACTGTTTCGCGTTTGTGTACTTGGATGACATCCTCATTTTCTCCAAAGACATGGAACGGCACATACAGCACAGCCGCCTCGTTCTCCAGCGCTTGCTGGAGAACCAACTATTCATTCAAGCTGAAAAGTGTGAATTTCATTTGACCTCCGTCACCTTCCTTGGGCACGTCTTGGGTGCCGGTCGGATTCAGGCCGACCCGGGGAAGGTGAAGGCTGTCTCGGAGTGGCCCACTCCCACTTCTCACTGTCAGTTGCAACAGTTTCTTGGCTTCACCAATTTCTATTGTGAATTCATTAAAAATTTCAGTGCCACCACTTTGCCCCTCACCCAACTCGCATCTCCAAGTCCCTTTTTATCTCGTCCCCATCTGCACAGCACAGATTTCAAACACTAAAGCATCAATTCAGTTCCTCACCTATTCTGGCCCAGCCTGATCCGTCTGAGCCATTCATCGTCGAGGTCGACGCCTCGGACTCGGGTGCAGGGGCCATCCTTTCCCAACAGGCTGAAGACCAAAAAGTGCATCCATGCGCTTTCTTCTTTTTGTTTAAAGTTTTTGCTCATTTTGTTGCATTTTTCATTAATTTACTCGATGATTTTGTTACTTTTTTACATTTAATTGATTATTGTAACTCAGTAGAACTACATTGTTTTCATTACAAGTATAACTGAGTAGGAGTAAAAAGTACTTGCAAAAGAAGTACTGTACTCAAGTACATAGACAGAAGTAAAAGTCCTTGAGTACTACCCACTTCTAGAAAGATCTATCATGGACAGGCATGTATGAGGAGGGATAAAACCAAGGACACCGTTCAGTTTTATTTGTACAAATATTCTTTTGCACATTTTTAGTCAGGCATCTCTGCATCATCCTGGAGATTCTGAATGCTGATGTCCTTGTTTCTTGTGTTCTGGTGAATTGTTATGGTCTTGCTTTACACTGCTCCCCATTCACACACAGACACATACATTCACAAGCTCAATGAGAACAATTTGGCGTTCAGTGTCTTACATCACGACACATCACACAACATTACACAATGGCACATGAACACAGGAAGGCAATATACCGCACAGCCTACACAATTTAATGAATAGTCTTATTGTTCTGGTGTCCTGACCTGCAAAATCCTCCAAATGTGATCCTAGTTCACACCAAAACTGTATTCAGCATCAACAGTTATATCAGCTATTGTTCCTTATCCCTTAAGACGATGAAAAAAATTCTAAATGACCATGTTTCTAATAAATTATCATTCCTATAACTTAATGGTCATTTGAACTGCTGTGTTCCAATCCAGACATCAAAAATAAGTCTTATTCTGTCATTTTCATGTGGAATAAAACATTCTTCCATAAATATAAAATGAGCTTCATACTGTATCTAATGCAATCTGTAGTTTTGTACCTGTACAAATGCTATGAAATAATTAAACTATACTTTTAGATAGTATAGTTTAAGCCTACTGGTGAAAAAAAATGCACAAAATGATTTCAATACAATAAATAACAAGCAAACATGGTTAGCAATATCCCCCACCTCTCCAGCAAAGTTTAAAGGGGGACCAACTTCATGTCATAGAAGATCAACTGCTAACGTAGGTAGAGGTCACTCACAGAGTGCATACCACCGCCAGGCCTGTTGTTCACCCGAACTGTTATTTGTTGACCAGCAACAAAAATGAACAATGAGTAGAAGTAAAAATAAGTAGTATATTCATGAAAATTAACAATGTAAGAAAGAAATTGAAGGGAAAAAAATATGTAAAATAATTAAAGCTGCAAGCAGCATTGAACAGGCCCTCACACCCCCACGGCATCCGGGCGGTGGCTGATGGGTCTCTGCTGTTGTGCCACTGGATGTCACCCGCAGAATGGCTGGCTGACATCCAGTGGGTGGTGAGGCCCCAAAATGCCAAACGATTGCCAAAATGAAAGAAGGTACCCCGAGAGAATGCTGTTGTGGACCACTCTGCAAAACTTTATCCAAATCGGATGGAAACTGTAGAAGATATGGCTCGGATATGGCTATGTAAAAAGAGTTAGAGAACAAATCTTGTGTAGTCAGTGATATAGCTGGAATTTGTTTCATTTCTTTTTACTTTATGTTAAAAATAGAATATTCCTGACCTTAAGGGCTTGTGGAAGAACATTATGTGTCTCCAGTCTTGCACCTTGCAGCCTTTTGCGCCTTTGTCTTTAACTATGTCCTATTTATAGCTTGACCATTAGGTAATGTAAAAAAAGGCTAGTAAACATAGATTCCACAAGGAAATTCTCATTCTCTATGTCACTGATCAACATAAATGATCATTATGTACATATATGTATAGACTGCAAACACCTAACCATTTACTGACTAGCAGTAAAGGCTACAGTATCTACCGTATTGTTCAGATTGCCTCTTACCTGCCATGTCAGTGGCAAAGGGTCGGTCCGGTCTCCAGCCAGTGTACCAGCCCACAACTTTGCCCCCTGACACCAGGGGGCGCTCATATGCTCTGCCACCTACGAATCCCACAGGCCAGATTGAGACACCTCGGGTGCTACGCATCTGCAAAAAGCAAGAGAGAAAAATGAGATTAGTGTATAGATTGGTACAGACATTTATTCCATTGTCTGTATCAGCTTCGCCTCATCGTTGCCTTTTTGCATTTCCATCGCATAGGACAAGGTACCAAGGACGGCAGCAGAGTACTTTTTACTTCTGCTTTTCATCTGTCCAAATGAGCCATTGCAATAAAATAAATATGACACAAAACAATGCACATTGCTGGTCGATCCAGAACCCCTGCTGCTGCCAGTATGTGTACATCATGTTGCGTTGCAGGACACCAGCCTGCACCCTACAGGTACATATGACAAAGTTTTCCAGTACCCTCTATCTTGACAAACTGAACCCAAACAACGACATTCTCACTCCACCTGTTTTTGAAAGGTGACAACTTGCAGTGCTACACTTCCTCCATAAATCAAACTGCATCATAGCTATGGCACACGCCTCCTTTGGGGGGGAAACAAACTCCACTTTTCATAGACTTCAATGTAAATAGCGATACAAAGCAAGCCAAAAAGAAAACCACCAATTTATCCGCTATCTAATTAAAATTCAGAAGCTAGTTATATTCTGTCTTTCATGATTGTTTTCTGACGTCGTTTACATTATAGTCATGAATCATGAATTTCCCATAAGGGATAAATAAAGTCCATTCTAGTCTAGTCTAGTCAATGGGTGCTGCTGCTTGTTTACCCCCAAGAGGAGGTGTGGCCTAGTTACTGGTCTTTGCCATTGTTGCCTTGCTCACAACAGCAGTGCTTGTATGTTTACATTGAGTTGCTATGACAGGCTGAGATGGACCAATTGCAGCAATGGAACAGCACTGTGCAGGAGCTGAACCAAGCCAAGCTGAATCAGATTGAGTCAAGCTGAATACTGGCTGTGGAAAAAGGGGAATAAGACATTCAACAGTGCTATCCCCTATGATATATTTGAAGAATAAATGTAGACATTTGAGGTGTACAAGTCCATCAGATGCATGTATTTGGAACACTAATGGTATCTCAGTGCCAAAATCAGTGACCCCAATACCCGTACTGATGCTTATACATCTCTTTTATGATTTCACTTATTATTTTTAATCCTTTTTTTTTAATTGGAAAAAAAGATTACACTGGATTTAATGGCAGATTAGAAAAATGGCCAACATGTAACACAGATTTGCAGGAGGTCCACTGTTTGATTCGTTTGCTGTACATCCTCCTAGGCAAGCCTGCCTATAAGGTGCTAAAATTGTTATAACACAGTATATTTACATCATTAATGGACATGCTCCCAGATGGAAAACAGTCTGTTTTGAGATTTACCATGGTATTAATAATAAATAAATGTACAGTATTGCAAATGTACATTTGAATGTGTGTTCACTTTTCCAATCTCAGCTTTTTAGTTAATATTAAAATTTTGGTCCACACCCATAGAAGGTGGCAGTAAGGTACTGTACCTTAATGCTATGTGCCATCATGACAAACAGAAGGCGTCTGTTCTTTGCTATTGTAGAAAAATAAATTGCAATATGGCAGGCACTGAAAGAAAACATAAACAGCTCATTCTGATCTATCAAAAGCATAATAATACTCATTATTGTATTATACACTTATGAAACTAATAATATATTTCATTTTTGCAATTATATCCTCCTAAATAATACACACTGTGTCTTTACAGTTCACTGAAACTGATTCTAGTAAAAAAAATTGTGTAAAACCCTGATAATGAGAAACTGTGATATTTTCAAAGCTGGTCATTATACTGTGAAAATGTCAAGTGTCAAATATATGGCAGTCTTGGAATCTGAGCGGCTACTGCGTAGAAAAAAAATGTTTCAGCCTCCCGTTGATTTTTCCTCGCTGACCTGAAATGATGATTTTAAAGATGTTTATAGCACTGTCGTCACTTTAATCCATCACTGTTGCCAGCATTGACAAAAGGAAGTGATAAAATTTGGAACCAATATATAATTCACTCCACTCAAGTGGAACTGAATGTTTCAGAAAGTCACTGAATACCCTCCTGATATAAATTCTGAAATGATGTCTGTGTCAGTCTCCATGAGTGATTAGTGATCTTTAATATCACTTGAAATGCGTGTGCAAGCAGCATGCAGAGAATCTTCTACGAACTGAAACTGTGTGGCACGGTGCCGTCTTCCATCCCCAGCGAGTGAATCTGCACACAGCCAGAAGCAGTGCCACGAGAAATGCTACGAAGAGAGAGCAAGGTAAAAGACAGCAGGGGGGAAGAATGTGGACTGTGTTTTTCACTCAGACATCTGGATCATTTCTTTGTGTATATACAGTATGTGTGTGTGTATGTATGTGCACATGCTTGCTAATCTGTTTTCCTGCCTGGCCACCCTGAAGCCAATTCATTGAGACAGTACTTCTCATCGCTCACCCCAAAAGCCTCCAGCCAGTCGCTCATGACAAAACAACAGAACAAAACCAAATCAGTACGCAGCACTGCATTACTGCTCTCAGACATCACACTGAGGACTTGCTTTTAAAGCTGTGGGAAACTGAGTGTATATATAACACAATATATGGAGAGGTTTTAGAGTTTGGTTGCAGACTACCAAGCGGGGATTGTTGACATTAGAGACCTGCCTGTGTGCAATGAAAAACATTTAAACATCTTTACTCAGTTGGAATATGTTTATTAATGAGGAATTTAGCAGAAATGTAAAATGTCAAACAGTTTCAAAGTGAGGTAAAGACCAAAGAAAGCACAGCAGGTGGCCTGTGTTTAGAGTATAGTGGAGTTTTGTGTTTCTGTGATGAGGAGAACTGTCGATCTGCCATTGACAGCCTAATTAACTCTGGTCTGCCTTGAGCTAAATGCACATTGAGTGTTGTGAGTTCTCAGTAACAGAAGCACAACTGAAATTTGCAGTGTTAGCAGGTGTAAAACACTGACGTTATGTGAAAGTAGAGCCATAAGACTCATCACCAGTAGATGGAAATGAAAAGACACAACATGTGCGGCACAACATTCAGCAGGATGATATACATTCACGAAGAAATATTGAGTTTCTCTTCAAAGAGTGTGTACAGTATACTGTATGCATTGAGGGGAAAAAAAGCAAAATATAGCAACAAAAGTGTAACACTGTGCAACATAGTTAACTAATGTCAAACACTGATAAGCTCCCAGCACAAATGCAACACTTAGCACATGCAGGTTAAGGGAGAGGTGGAGTAACGTGCAAATGCAAGAGTGGCTTTTGAGATTTGTTCACTCATTTTAAAAATTAGCGAATTGAAGCTCACAAGACTCCGACTGAGTGTGGACAGAACACCCATACAATAAAAACTTTTGCGGATACTCCTAAACTCTTTTCCATCTGTTCACAATGATGCAGTGGGACATCATGTTTGTTTGTGAATGCCAGAATTTTTTCTTTCATTTTTTTTTGTGATAAACTTCATGCTGTAAAAGAGACTTAAATCAGATGAGTTTTCACTGAGAGCCTCGAGGTAACAAATGACAATGTGGGAAATTTTTCTTGCCTTTAACTTTGACCAACAACAAACATTTAGTAATAGAATAGAATAGAATAGAATAGCTTTATTGTCAGCATACAGGGTACAACGAGATTTTAAAAAAATCTGATCATAAAAAAATTGTATTACATGATTCACCTAAAATTGAGGAAGATGATGGCAAAAACATTAACCTCATTAACTTATGTACATCTTTGGACACAAATCTAAAAAGCACACTCAAGAGATGAATAACGTGCCACTCTATTTTTGGCAGTCTGGGAAGATTTTTTTTCTCAATTAATAAAATGAGATGTACAAATGCATGTATGGTTTCCTTTATGATAATTCCCAACATGTGTGATTTGGTCACATCTGACTGAGTATTGTGGGTCGTCCTGTGTCTCAAAACACACTTTTGGGGAAGGACTCAGAATGCTGTTGGGCAACCAATCCCAAATGACTACTCCTCAGTCAAACACACCCAAACGTATAAAGATGTCAAAGCTTTGGAGAATATGACATCTGTAAGAATATCACCAACAGACAAGTTGCCAGAGCAGTAAATGTCCATCACGCCACACTTTCACCAACGTTATTCGTCCAGAGGACCAACAGCAGACCAACCATGACCTGGTCGACCCACAGAAACAAGTTCTGACCCACCACCGTTACAACAGCAGAGACTACAGGCACACACAATAGACCAGTGCATGTAAATTTGTAAGCACCATACTGATTAAGTTAGGACAGGGTGCTCATCACGTCGATCACGGTCGACCGAAGGTAGTGTCAATAGCTCGCATGATGTTAAAAAAAATAGACGTCAGCCTATCATCTATCCCGTCACTTGATTGATTTACAGCAGGTCTGCTCAATACGTCAAGTAGTGTGGGTAGATTGCATGACATTAAAAAAACAGGCGTCAGCCTATCATCAATCCTGTCACTTGATTGATTTACAGGGCAGCCAGTTAAATGCCATCTGACTTTTTCTGACACTTATGTCACTGCACATGCGCAAACAACCAATGTGCAGCAAAACTAACAAGCCAGTTACCTAAAATTTTTTGCCCTTGATTTTTTCTATTGAACTTAAGAAAGGGTATAAAAATGAGTGGGGGAGCTGGACCAAGTAAGAAGACAAAAAGTTATCAACAGTCATTGCTCTCACTTCAAAAGCGAAAGCCACTACCGAAGCATTGTTTCAGGTGAGTTGAATCATCAGCTTCAACTCAGGTAACGACAAAAAAATGTATGTAGTTAGTTGTATTGTACATTATTTCCTTCTGTTGACTGGACTGGAAATTGGTTTGACCACTGGCAGCTGCGCCGGAGGGGCGCCCTCCCTTCCCCCCTGCTGAGGCGGGCGGGAAAGGGAGAGAGGCCCAGGGGACGTTAGTGCCGATGGGGAGCGGACGACCCCCGCTCCGGGCTTCCGGAACGTGGCCTCCCGAAACGTGGCCTCCCGGAACGTGGCCTCCCGGAACGTGGCCTCCTGGAACGTGGCGTCCCGGAACGTGGCGTCTGAACTTAGGGGGAAAAAGGCAATAGATCTGGTCGCCTTCCAATCTATGGGAAAGCCCCTCATCCCCGCAGCAGGGTCAGTCGCAGGTGGGTTCACCGGTAGTCAAACCAAATTTCCAGTAGGTACATCATTTTGACTTAGTCATGTTATAATTAGCTCACATGATGAAAAAGTGTGAGCACCCCTGAGTTAGGACATTCATTAAAAGGTAATGAGGAACAATATATGAGTGGTCATTTGCATAACAGATACTACACCTGTGATTTTACAAATAAAGTCCCTTGAGTGTAAAAATAGGCTGTATTCATGTTTTTGATTTATTCATATTTAACAGTGGGTTTTTGCTATTTTAACTAATCCTTCAACAATTTCAAATAATTAAGTGTGGCAATAAATGCAAGTGATAAACTGAACATTGTTGTATTGGTTGTCGGTATCTGTCTGTTCTGGCTCAACAAAGGCAGTTTGCATCTTCTCCTTCACCTCCTTCTACACTTTGACTTTTCTTCTCCTTTCTTTCTTTGGCCTGTTTCCTGACCGGCCCCTGAACGACACCAGCAGCAGCTTTGAAGCCTTTTCTCCGCTAATACTCCGGCCCCTTGTGTTCACCCATGTGGCTCTAAAACCCTTCCCCCTCCATTCTCTTTTACCACTGCTTACCTTACTCTCTCAGGCCATTTGTTCAAAGACCTCAGCTCCTCTGCTTGGCAAAAAACTCAGATGAAAAGAAAACTAGAGGAAGAGGAAGAAAGGGAGGCTGAGAGTGTGTTGGTTGCTCACAGATTCTTCCTGGAGTTGATCGTTAGTGTGGCTTTGCGTCTAAGTCCTGGTTTGACTGTTAATGATCCCCTGGGATGAATGCCGCACCTCAAACCCCAGTACGCTTTGACGTGTTGTTAGAAACATGCAAATAGGAACAGGGTCCATGGATATGCAAACCCGTTCAGAAACACTAACTGGACTTAAGGAGCTCTGAAAACTAACATTTGAGTTTGCCCAAGAATAAATATTTTTTCTGCTTAGGCTGCCAGGATTTGCACCACAAATGGCTTCGCATTCCTCCAATTTTCTGCATAAATGCATTAATGTGTTATATCTGTCTTTGTTTTTCTGTGTTTCTTTGAGGCCACCAAGGTTTTTATGGGTTGAATTTATGTTATTTTCAAACTCTTGCTGAGTGCAATATTAGTTATCTGAGTTATCCCATGGTTTGCAGCCAGCTCAAGTGCATATTTATTTCCCGCATTAAAAAAAGCCACGTTTACGTGTTTACCCTTTTAGAGTTTGTGTCTGTAATGAAAAAGTGCCTTATAAACATCTCTGAGTACACATTAGAAGGATTTTTTTAAGATATTTTAAGCAAAAATAAGCCTGTTATAACAGTCCACTGTTGTTAAATTTATCATAAAATACTGTAGCTATGAATACCAGAGTAACACAGATTGATGTATGTGGGGAATATAGAATGTGGTGTAGTGATTGTTTTTTATATACAAGATGAAAACAGCTGCTCTTTCACTTCTTTTACAATGCAGTTTAACATTCCTCCTGCTTTATTTCGAGATCACGCGATAATTATTTTGTCGTACTGTGAAGACTTCTGATGTTAGCGTGATAACTAATGTGGTTATCTAGGAAAACTGACCTTTAAAATCTGCTATCACGAGACAATTTTAAGGAATTGGCTGAAGTTAAAATTAACCTAAGTGTCCTAACTCAATAATGTACCAATTTAGAAGAAAAACCTCTGCCTTCTCGCAACAATCAGAAGATATTAAGTTGGCACTGACTACAAGTAGGCCTATGGATTTTTCCACATCCCTAGTGAAAAGGCTACGTGTAGACTTTTCTGCACAAGTGCACACTGTATTCGTTATGTGTAGTCAGTGATGCCAACTTAACGACTTTGCTGCTGTATTTAATGGATTTTCAGACCCTTTAATGATTCGTTTTCAAAAAAAGTAGACCCTCCGAGCTGCAGTCGGAGAAGGAGATGCTCACCAAATCAATCATTCATACACAAAGCCGCTGCCGTTTAATATAAACATGTCTCTCTGTGCATGTTCTTCCACAGTTTGGATGCCTTTTGTATTATGGTACAATGATAAAAAAGATGAAAATTGGCAGCTCATGAGTGGCTCACCCACTTCAGCGCACCCACATGGCTCAGGCCCAATCGCAGCAGCATGGGCTTGAATCCGGCCTGTGCCTTTCTGTTGCGCATTGCTCCCCAAACTCTTTTCCCACCCTTCTTCTTTCTCTTCACTAAATAGAGACAAAAATGCCCCAAAATAAAAACGTAAATAACACTAACAGTAACAAACTTTTGACTTGTACTGTATTTGATTGAAAAGCCCATGTTATAGTATTTGTATGAATTCCATCAGACAGATTTACTTTTTGACTCTGGACAATATTTAGAACAGTAATTTCTTACTTTAAGGAATCTTCCCTAGATTTCTCTAAATAAGAGGTTACATGTACAATTGTGGTCAAAATTTTTAGCCCCCTTACAAAAAAATGTAATTATTTTCCAGACGTTTCCCATGCTTCTCACTCCACGTCTGGATATTTGGAAACACTTTGATAACTTTTTACTTTTCTCT
This sequence comes from Pseudamia nigra, assembly GCA_029823295.1. NCBI lineage: Eukaryota > Metazoa > Chordata > Actinopteri > Kurtiformes > Apogonidae > Pseudamia > Pseudamia nigra. Next base: position 11,630 of record JAQQAE010008937.1, read on the forward strand.
CCAGCTTTGTGTCCATCAACAATCCTTCTTCTCAGAACTAAGCTCTTGATGCTTTTACAAGCCCCCAAGGAAGCTTTAAATACTCTCCTTGGGGGTGACCCTTTCACACAACCAGTCATTATGAAAAAAAAAAACCCACTGTATTCCACTATATTTTATCTCATGATGACGATGTGTGAATAAACCACACCTTAAACCTTAGTGATGTCTCTTGGACAAATGTTCAGTTTAAACTTCAGTTCACACACTTCAACTGTCATGCCTGAATAAAAATGTCAGCTCTTCTGGGGGTTAATAGTATTGAGTCTAATTATTTTTGTTTCCAAAAAATAACTTTGTTTCTGTTTGCAAATGATAATAAACTGCTGTCCCTAAATGAAACCAGCATGCTTTGAAATGGTCACTTTTTCAACAGCAGTTGAGAAAAAATCTGACAAAAAAAAAAATTCATGGGGAGTTAATGAATTTGACCTCAACTGTACGTGTTATTGTAATTGCACGAAGTTAAAAAAAATCAAGCACAGCTGTCCTTTGTACATCCATGTAACACTCAGTTGTTTTTGGCTTTTGACCAAAACAATGATGCAGAAAACAGTTGCACGTGTCATCATGTCTTTTAGTCCCTTTTCTATCCAGTAAACTTCAAATGCATACTAAAATTATAATAAAATAAACAAGTCCAGTGCTCAGTGTTTATGCTTGCCTGGGAAAAATAAGTACTTGTTTACCCCAAATATTTGTGACTTATTACCATCTTTGTGATAAACTAGCATCTGCTGTTTAAAGGTTGGCCTTTTAAACTGGATGCTGAAAACTAGAAGAATACATCCGTGAGCTGGCAGAGCAACACACTGACCTTAGATGTTAGAAAACTTTTTACCACAGCAGTCCATCAGTACTTTCTGCTCCTTTTGGTATTACAATCAAAAGAAATGAGCACAGCCTTAAAATGTTACAAAAATCAAAGCAGTGAGAATTAGAATCGGTTCAGTGAAATGTCAAATGCACAAGCTCCACAGCGTGGGCATTTGACTAATTCAGCCCATGCTAATAGAGAGCTCTCAATCTTTCAGAAAGCCTGTTCAGCAGTGCATCTGTCTCAAGCAACGTCTGTGAAGCCTTTGCCGACAGCATTAAACGGTGAGATGAAAACTGTGGGCTTTCAGTGCCAGGCAACATTAACGGCACGTTTATTTGTTAGAAGAGTACAGGATCCACACTAAATGCAGATGGGTGGCAAATTACAGGAAAAACCTCTTTTCTGTGGTGATGGTGTCCACGTCCAGAGAACACAAGCAGTCACTGTCCCACTGCATCTTTTCAATTAGGCTTGAGCAGGATGGAAAAAAAAATCACATCAGTTCATATTGAGGATTGCTATAAAAGTCAATTTTTTTAAGTATTCTGTATATATTTTGATCATTTGCTTATCTTACTTTTGTGATTGTTTGACTTACATAAGATCTATTATGAATTAAAACCAAGAAATGAAATGAAATTAAAAAGTTTAAGTGTAAAGGTTAGGTTAATTATGGGTTTAATTGCAGAAACAGTGTAAGTGATGTAATAGAACCAGTACGATAAAAAGGCTGTAAAAACGACAAAAATGAAAAATCTGACACAAAAAGAAGCAAAATGATGTAAATAACAAAAAAAGACAGATTAAAATGAAATAATTGCTTGTCTCTGATTTTGATTACATTTTGATATAAAATGTCCGTCATAATTAGCTGTCATCATTATATATCACAGTGTAAAACATACATAAGCTTTTATAAGGGTAATTATCATTTTATTGCCCTGCCCTATTTTCAAATGTGACAAATGTTAGTCACCTCAAAATATGACCTTCACCATCATATTCCTGTCCTGGACCACACACCTCTGACATTCATGGGTCAGTTGTGAAGCATCATAACTGATTAACTGCTCCAATGATGCTAGGATGTGTTAGGAATCGAGAGACACCCATATTAATCTGGCTTGTTATTTATTATTACTGATTACAATATGATGACAGGTACGATACTGTCAAAACATAAGAGAGTTGAAGTCAAACTCAATTTTTATATAGTATGTCTGGTTTTAACTTCATATGCCCCTTCGCACCAGTATCTGGGCCAACGATTCCTGATGGTATTTTAGAGTTTGGGTCAAGGTCTTAAACACTGCCAAGTAAAGAAGCATGTGAAAAAGCAGTTCACATCACTTACACTTGACAACATTAATAAATTGATGCAGATGCATTGTGATAAGAGGACCCAACAACAGGAGTGAAGCCTACTTCCACAAAGCTGAAGGTAAAATTTGCTGTTTCATTAAGAATACGATGTGAAGTCTTGAAATAAAGTTAAAAATTGACAAATCAAATTAAAATGTCTTGTGCAAATGGTTGTTACACAAAAGGTTTGATATAAAACATTCACATATTATGGGCTGTTTAAATTAAAAGTCCCAGAACACAGATTCAGCGATAGTTTCCTACGGAGGCTCAGGTCCTTTGACGTCTGCCATAAAATGCTGCACACGTTTTACCAGTCAGTGGTTAAAAGTGCAAGCTTTTATGTTGGGGAGGCATAAAAAACAGCTCCACACACTGCTTAAAAAGGCTGGATCGGTGGAGACTGGACTCACTGGGGGCTGTGGTGGACAGGTGCACAGAAGAGGACACCATGGACAACCCAGACCATCCTCTTCACTTCGTTCTGTCCCAACAGAGGAGCAGCTGCAGTGGACGACTAACATCACGACACTGCAGGACTGAATGTTGCAGGAAATCCTTCATCCCCAACATCGTCATCAATTCAGTTCAATTCAATTCAAGCAGCAACCTCCAGGCTGAGCTGTGAGTGATGTACAGAGTAGCTCACTACAGCCAGTGTTCTAACAGTTGAGGACATTTCATAAGAGTGGCCCGCCTTTAGACACATAGTAATGAAAAAAAGAATTATAAAGGAAAATATAATTATGAGTATTCCATTTCTGTAAATTAATTCTTCTAAATCTTATACAGTGAACCCTTCATTTATGGAACAGCTGCAGTGAAGAAATGAAAACATGTCAAACAATAGGTCGGTTTAAACAAATCATCAAAAATAACATTAAAAGATATGGAATTATTTAAGAGGTTTATTGAAAACAGTGTATACAGTACATTGTATGACAGTGATTTGTGTTGTGTTAGGCTCAACAGTGCAGAGTAATGGAGAGTGTGGAAAAGAGGTGAAGAAGTGTGTGCAGGCAGGTTGGAATGGTTGGAGAAAAGTGTCCGG
>JAQQAE010008938.1:0-14900 GCA_029823295.1 Pseudamia nigra
TAAAAGCCAAAGGTGCTGCAACAAAGTGTTAGTTTAAGGGTGTGTATATTTATGCAACCAGGTTATTTTAAGTTTTTATTTTTTATTTTTCCCCTTCAAATGTTTCAGTTTGTTTTTCCAATTGCATTGTACAGGTTATAGGTCACATTAAAGGTGGAAAAATTTATCTTGGTGTCAAATTTTTACATCACAAAAACCTGGCATTTGAACAGGGGTGTTTAGACTTTCTATATTCACTGTATACTTAGAGGTAGGCTATGTCTAGTTGAAATGCACTGATTAGATGCATAGTCTAGTGTAACACTACTGTTAAAAGCCAACTATGTACACAAGGGATTTAATAACACACTTATTTTTGGAACACAGCTGACCTTTGCGAGGATTAAGGGGTAGAAAATGGATGGATGGATGGATGGATTTTTGGGCCAATTTGGGAAGAGATTTTCTCAGTTCATAAAAATAGTTTTACAAATGCATATGTAGTTGCCTTTTTGATAATTCCCAACATGTATGATTTGGTCACACCTGACTGACTACTGTGAGTACTCATGTCTCTAAACAATGTCTTTGTGCAACCAATCCTAAATGACTTTTCCTCTGTCAAACACACCTACTCCCATAAAAAGACACCACAGCTTTGGGGAAAATGACATCTGTAAGAATGCACCACTGGGGCAAACTGACCAGGATCATGCCATTGGAATGCTGGAGGCAGGGTGGACCACCAGATAAGTTGCCAGGGTAGTAAATGTCCATCACTTCACAATAGTGGGCTTAGACAAGTGTTTGGCCAATTTGGGCAAAGGGTTGACCACATGTAACAACCAGAAACCAGGAGTGATATAGTATATCTATTCAACTGATTGCAATACACTCTTTTCATTGGACTTCTTCTTAAAGGAGACCTCAGACTTCAGACCGATCTCAAACAACTTCTTCTTCAATCACATTATTCAAATCATTCCACACAAACACCTACTCACTGGTAAAAACAAAAAAAAAGGTTAAATCATCTCCTCAAACAGTATTTGATTTGATTAATGATGTTGTCAAATAAACAGTAATATTTACTTGCTCTCAGTCCCAAAGGTCAAAACTGAACTGGGAAAAATGGCGTTTAAATTTACTGCTCGTTCTGACTGGAACAAGTTACAAAAAGTGTTGAAACTCCATGAACTGATTTCATTGGAAACTTTTAAGAGAAAGTTGAAAGAACTGGAAGAAAACACATCTGGCTGCAGGTGGTTTGATTAATTCACCAAAATGGCTGATTCTGGGAAATAGTTGCTGCTTACATTTTCATGATGTGCCTTTGAGGCACATGGAGTACATATTTTGTATCATGATATTCGTGTATGACTGTTTTGTTTGTGTGAAACTGTTCGATGCTGCCGTCTTGGCCAGGCCACTCTTGAAAAAGAGATTTTTAATCTCAATGAGGTTTTCTCCTGGTTAAATAAAAGTTAAATTAAAAAAAAAAAAAAAAACGAAAAATGCATACTTTTAGAAGATACTGCAGCATTAAACGAATATGACTATTTCTCTTCTCATGGTCCTTACAAGTTGTTAACCCTTTCATGCACAGTGTCCACTACACAGCACTACAAAGGCAAACCAATGATATCAAGGTGGAACTAAAGTAAAACAAAATGCAACAACACAGTGAGTATTTTGGCTTAAAATTAACAAAATGATCAGGAAAAAGAGCAATGTAAGAATCAAAAGGTACAAAATAGTAAAGAAAATTAATAAAAGTCAGCAAAATCATAAGAAAATGAACAAAACAAAAAATGTAGAAAAATTAACTAAATAAATTATAGGCAAAATGAACAACCCAATCAAGAACAAAAGTAGAAAAATGAGCAACAATGAAAAAAAATCAGAAGCAAAATGAGCAAAGCAATCAAGAAGTGGCAAAGAAAGGAACAACAAAGAAGAGAAACTAACAAAATAATTAACTAAATGAAGGACGGAGATGTCAACTCCACATCTGTTAAATATTCGTGCATGAAAGAGTTAATTGTGTATAAGCTTAATTAATTTTTATATATACCAATATGACAAGGTACAATGCATGTAAATGCAGGAGTAAGCAGAAACATGAGAAAACAGAGATTAATCGACTGCTCCTTATTCCGTTGTCTGCTTGGCAAATGTTACTTTTGCCCCAAATTCAACCTCGAGGCTGTTACTGTGACATGGGTGAGTTTTTAAGTGTTCACTGAGCTCCGTTTTAATTTGCCTTTGGAGTGACTTTCATGCAGCAATCTTTAGGGGCTCATTAAATGCAAACATGGAGAACAGATGCCCACTGCTGAGTGGTTTTCGATTCTCTTCTCCCACCTCTGTCGACAAATAAGATGTGCTGGTGCTGCAAAGCAAACAAATAGGCAGGCTTTGTCAGTCAGCAGTAAGAACATACTCATGTTAGGTTGTTAAAGGCAGCCTCAATGGCCTAAATGCCTGTAAAGTTTGATTCTGAAACATCTAACACCCCATGAAAGCTTTTCATCTCTTTATCAAAAAAATAAACCTTACTGTGTCATGTTTGGATTTCATAATGGGAAAGACCTAGTGTTCATCAGTTTTTTAATATTTGTGTTTCATCAGTGTGTCTGTATTTGCACATAAAGAAAAAACAGGAAACAAAGGAAGAATCACATAACTGGGCCTGAACTGGACAGAAATCCAACCATGTCAGTCAAAAACACGTTAAATATTTTCATAAAGATCCATCTTCCACCACTGGTGCAGGGATGATGTGAATTTCATCATACTATGATGATATATCTTGACACATGAAATAGAAGTCAGTAATTGCAATGAGGGGAAAAAAAAAGCCTGAATAAAGCATGATATCGGAGGGAAAAGATCTCATTAGCTATGCAAACCCAGGTTGAAGCTCTGTCAAAAATCCAAAGAGACTGAATCATTAGCCATGTGATGAAATTACAGTAAAGCTGAATTAATTTCTCAGTTGTAATAATTAAAATAAATGCAAGATAATGAGGAAGAGGAGCAGAAAAATGTACAAGTATTGCAAGTGTCTACAGTACAATTATTCCAGTCTTCCCTGCCTGCATCCTGTGGACTTAGGCAACCTCAACACTCAAATCAAATTTGACTGCAGACAATTCTGAATGCGTGCCAGGCTAGCTCACACACACAGTGGCAGATCCTCAGCAGTCCCTCAATGGGGACAGTGAATCAATACAGACTGATTACATGATTGGATCCCCTGGGCACCAAAACTTCATCAATCAATCACGCCTCCACCTTCAGGCAGCTGTGCCTCTCCAACTGTCAGCTCTGCCAGCAAAGAATGAGGGAGGGAAAGAAAAGTGTGTGTGTGTGTGTGTGTGGGGGGGGAGGAGGGGGTGTGAGTGTGTGAATACTGTATATGTGTGTTGGTGGGTACATAGAAGACAGGGTGTCCTCTTCGACAAACAAAACGCCACAGCTTGGTCACAGGACACAGTCTACCTTGTTTTATAGTTATTTCACAGACAGATTTACTGTATCTCAGAGCTAAGCTTCTCTCATTCATTTTCTGCTTTCTCTCACTTCTTCTCCTGCTCCTACACTTTTTCTCCCTCCTTATCCCACACCTCCTCTCTGGTCCCACACAGTAACGGAGCCAGTTTACATTATATTTTCCCACACTCCACTTCTCATAAATAGCACAAATACAAACCAGAGCGTGTAAGCTTTGAAACCACATCAAACCACCCCCCAAAACAATATTCTAGAAAGAAGCAGATACATAGCCGTGTGTTTTTCACTGAGGCTGATGAGGATGACCAAAGGGCCTGAGGAGCAGGGATGTGATGAGACACATGCTGACCCATCATGGGCAATCCATGGTAGTTGATTCCAGAGGATTTAAAAAGTATTTCTATAATTTAAATGCAGGCCGGCCAGGCAGAGGCCCTTTGGGAATACAACAGGTCTTCAATCTCATCTTAAGCCTCCAGCTCTGTAATAAGAGTAAGTCGAGTTTAATTGGTTTTATAATGAGCCTGCTCGTAGCAATCGACACAAACACATAGCAACACACAAACACATGCAAACAAAGACACTTATGACCTAACACCTTAAGGCTCTACTTTTAAATGATATGAAATGTGCTTGACAACTACATGTGTGAGGCTCATCAGAAATGTGTACACCAGTCAAAAGTCTGGACACACCTCTTTCAGTGTTTTTTCTTCATTTTATTATCTTCAACATTAATACTGAAGACATCCGAACTGTGACCAGAGGTAAGTATTGCTCAAATGTATTTACTCATATACATGTACTTGAGTACTAAAATTGTATATTGTACTATAAATGTACAGTACTTCATAGAGTTTTGCAGGATACTTGTTATCTTACTCGGTTACATTTAGTTTTGAAAGTTACATTTGGCCACAGCTCCATGAGTAGAGGGCATTTTTACTTTGGGTTCCTCCAAAGTTAATCAGGTTATGAAACGTTACTAATTCAGTGCTAAAAAGTGGAAATCAACAAAGCAGCAAATGCATAAAAATGAAGAAAATATTCAAACAAATTAACAAAATTAACAAACTTAGCAGCAAAATAAACACAAATTATAGAATAATTTAATAAAATTGAACAAAATAAACACAATATGAACAACAAAACGAGCAAAAATTAATGAATTAGTCACAAAAATTCAAAATTACACAACAAATTACCAAAAAGGCAACAAAATCAGCAAAAACAGAACAAATATATGCAACAAAAGGAGTGAAAATGACGAAAAAGCAAATCTTGAACACGTCATCAAGTGATGTTTCAATGAGTAGCTTTTAATAATGTGTATTTTTTACATTTTCCTAGTTTTGTCACTGTTTATTGTTGAGTTAATGTGCACTTTACACTTTACACTTTCTTACCCTACTGATAAATAGCGTTGGAACACAATATATTAGTCGACAATAAATTGCATGTTATGAAGTTACTTGAGTAGTTTCTTAATGTGATACTCTTTTACTTTTACTCAAGAACTTATGTTTATGAGTACTTCTCGTTGTCATTGATATTATAAAGTAACAATAGTTTTACTTTGAGTACTGTTTCAGTTTACACACCTCTGATTGTGACAGAACACATATGAGGTTATCTAGTAATCAAAACAGTGTCAAACAACCCAGAATATCCATCCATCCAACCCAGAACATACATATATGTATATTTAAATTTATATTTTACATTGTCCAAAATAGCCACCTATAGCTTTAATGACAGCTTTACACACTTATAGCATTGTCTCATCAGATTTATCACTAAGTCACCTGGAACAGTTTTGAATTCACAGTTAATTCAAATCATTTCTTGCCTTCTAAATGTACTTTAGATCATCAGTTGTCTTATGCAGAGTCAATAGCCCTTTTAGCGACATTTCAACTGCAGTACAAATTATAGCAAGAAACACAATCTGAAAAGTCTCAAGAACTGTGAATGTGTCCCCAATTAAGTAAAGAGAAAAGGCAGTCCATCATTACTTTAAGAAATCAAAGTCAGTCAGTCTGAAAAATCTCAAGAACTTTGATAGTGTTCCCAAGGGCAGTCACCAAAACCATCAAGTGCTATGATGAAAATGAGGACTGTTCTCAATTTCAGGAAATTAGCCTTTCTTCGTGGGACAATCCTCATGAGAGCTAATTTTATCATGTGGCTACTTTGGACAATCTAAAATATGAAACATGTTCTGAGTTGTTTAACAGTTTTTGTTTGCTACACAATTCCAAATGTGTTCTTTCACAGTTTGGATGTCTTCAGTATTAAAGCACAATGAAAAAAATGCTAGAATACAACCACTGAAGGAAAAGGTGTGTCCAGTCTTTTGACTGGTCGTGTATAGAGAGAGCCATAATGAAACCTGGTTTCACTAGAAACACATAATTGTAGGGTCCAAACCAAAGACAAAGGATTTAATATCAAGTCCAGTCCTTTTCCTCCTGTGTGGTCCATGTCATTCAGCTAAAAAGCAGAAGTGACTTGCCATTAATACCACATGTTATTATGACCTCAGAGAAATTCTCTTCTCATCCTCCCTTCTCAGTGTGTCTCAGCTAACGAGGATATATATTTAACCCATGAATAATATTTAAGCCAAACATCCTTTCTCCTGCTGCAATTATTTTGTGCAACCTGCAGTGGGTATAAACAACCCAGCTTAATGTGGCTCCCATAAACAGATATGCAACATGAGTGCATGTTCTCTTAACAAAAACAGCCTCCCTTTCTTGAGTTTGCATCTTAAATGCTCTGCAGCTCTCTCATCCCGTGAGAGCCAAAGAAAACAAGCTTCTAAGATCGCTTCGCTTGAGCCAGGTTAGCCTGGTAATAAAGCTGCCAGACTTCATATGAGCAATAGACTCCTCCAAATGTCTGTCTCATACGTATATATGTACATATGGGACTGATTCTGAGATTCGTTTTAGCCAGTGATTTTATTCATGCTGAGAGGATGTATACATATAAACCACTGTTTTCCACTGTAGATTGGGGAACCTTGCAAAGCACATGATTACTGTGTTTATGTGGCAGCAGCTATTCAATCCTTAAAAAGTGTGTCCATATGTGACGAGTCCATCTGTGCCATCCAAATTCACCCCTGCTAACCTAAACATATGGAAGAAGACCCAGGAGGCAGGGAGCACTCTGCCCAACCAATCACTCCCAATCTGCCACTTTACTGAGGTTACATCTGTCTCCAAAGACCCATGTGTCAGACTTAGTTTAAACTAGACATGAGAAGGTCAAAACAAACTTCTCTTGTTTAGGCTTGACATGACATTGTAAAGGAAATCAGTCTGTTTGGGTCTCTGTCGCAAACTATTGTTTTTCAAGTAAATAAGTTACACTTTGGCAGGAAACCACCAAGCCACTTTCACCCCATTTCAGATACATATTGCATACCTCATCATGCAATATAGAAGCTGTGTTTTTCATTTTGCAAGTGTAGTTAATACGACCTGAAATACCTGCTTCATATGTGTTTAATAACATGATGCAGATCGGTTCTGGTTTAATTAATTTTAAGCATAAAACTTTATTAGGCTTTGGGCAGAACAGGCTGGGGGAAGGTATAGATAGAAAATGCACAAAACCAAAAATGCATAAAGATGGACTCTAACCCTGTCTCGTGGGTGTAAGTCAAGAGTTTTGTTGGACCGCCATAACCGCCCCATGACTCCATCTTAACGATTTGTCAAACCCTTGCAACCCTAAGTCATTTGTTGTTACTTTTGGGTTGCCTGTTTTTTCTTTCATATAGACACTTACACATCTATATTTTAGGACAACTTGGGCTATCAGAATACAGCAAATATGCTGCAGTGATGCCAGATCAATGTATTCATATTTAAATTGAATCTCATTGAACTTTGAGCAAATCTCATTCAGATGAACAATAGCCAAGCCTTTCATTTCAGAATATAGTTTTCTAAACCCTCAGCTATGAGGAGAAAAAAATATGTAAAAAAAAAACATACAACAAAAACACTGACATGTGCCACTTCTGGAAACAAATAATACTTACCTAATTTTTATAACATTTTATTTACGTCCTTTTTGTTTTATTTTACTGTATTGGCAACAATTAGCTCTTCAGCTGGGTTAAGCTCTACCCTGTAGTCTACTGCCTCACCTGTAAAGAATGACTGCTCCTGACTGACTCACTGCTGAGCGGTAAATACACCTCCGTGTCACTCTGTGGAGCTAAAACAAGAGCATTATCTTCCTCTCAAGGTAGAAGACCAGAACCAGAAATAAAGCACACTCATTCACAGTCCAGTTCTATGGCAACGCATTGCATTTACTGAAGAAAAATATTATTAAGACTCCGTATCTCATTACTACAAAATATTTTCTCATATTCATGAGATTTTTTTTCTCATAATTATGAGAAAAGAGCTCGTAATTACACGATACAGTATCTCGCAATGCTGAGATACATTATTTTGTAATTATGAGAAAAGTTAAGAGTTTCAGTAATCCCTTCTTCTTGGCTCCAGACAGGGAATGTGGCGCTGTCAGATTTAATCTGCTTTTATTTTCTTCCCGGACTGAGACACTGGGAAATATTAAAGTTTCTTCGAGAGGTTGTCATTAATATCATGTTATATTATATATATTAATAACATGTTTAAACTTCTTCCTCATTTTATTTTGGCCATGAACAAATATTTGTGAGACAGGAGATAACTATTAGAACTGTTGTTGATCTTTGGGTACTTATGATTGGATGCTACCATAAGACAAAAAGGTGAAGAAGAAATCAGAGCATCTGACTGGATGACAGATAAAGTGGAAAAGACTAAAATATACAGCATTTTTCTGGTTATGTCACACATTTTTGTTTACTACATAATTCTATACATGTTTTTTCACACTTTGTATGAGATTAGGATTAATGTAAAATGTTGAAAAGAATACAAACTACAAAGCACTCAGAGAGCGCAGGCCTTCGCCAAGGGAGCTCCTTTCTGGATGTTCGCTTCCTTCATAAAATCATGGAAATCCTTCAGTGTTAGATCAAACACTGAGGTGTCAGTCAGTTTCCCCTCCATCATGGTGCAGAGAAGTTTAGCATTTTCTTCCTATATCCTGCTCCTTCTTGATTTTGGTTGGTTGGCGAATGAGCAGTGATTGTAAATCACAGCTCTGTTCAAAGGACTGAGTGTTGAAACACCTTCAGCCCAGCGCAAAAAAAATGCAAAAATGTAGTCATAAGTTCCTTGTCCCATTTCACACCTTTCCTGAAAATTTCATTAAAATCCATTCATTACTTTTTGAGTAATCTTGCTAACTAACTAACAGACACATAATCCCTACCACTTCTTGGCAGAGGTATTAAAGAAAAATCACTTTTGACTGGTAGTGTATAGTGCATGCAGTTTGAAAGTGAAATACCCATGTGGTGAGAATGACTTTGCAGCTACCATCATGTAACTCCTCTATTACTCTGGAAAACAGGCACAGGATGAAGACACACGCTAGACTAGATATACAGTAAATATATCAGACTGTAAGCAGGACAGAAATTGGCAAAGAATTGAAAATGGATGCTCCCAGGCTTAACTCCATATTGTGACAGGGGGCAAGCGGCGACATAAGGGCCAGACAACTGGCAACCTTTAAGGCTGAGTGGCTGTGCATATGGTCCGATTGTGCATGACAGCCAAGGAGAGGAGGCATTGATTAGGCCATATATCCATCACGGCTCTGTGAATGCTAATGAGAGCGAACTCAAGATGAAGGCACACTGCAACAGCTAATGAAAACAAAAAGCGTTCAGGGAGAGAAGGGGGTGACTTGTGTATTACAGGACAAGAGTAATCATTCAGCCATCACATTAACTACAGTCCGAAAGGGAAACGTATTGATTACTGCTACAAGACGCACTCAACGGTGGCAACTGTCTCAACCTAAACACGAATACCAACCGGGTAGAAAGGAACATTGTGATAAAGACGAGTGTGTGCATTTTGTGTATGTATGATTTTGAAAATTATTGTTAAAAGCCTTCTAGTTGCAGCAGCCAAAATTTGAGTTCACCCTAACCTTCAGCTGCATGGCCACCGTCCAAGACTTCATACCACAATTTCTACAACTTAACCACAGTCTCCTCTCAGTCTCTGCATGCTGACTTCTTTTCTCTCTCCTTGAGGACATGGTTTCCTGTTCTCCATTTCCTGTACTCCTCCATGCAGCCCCCATTTCTCTCCAATCATTCCCATTGTTTTTTAGATTCCCATGGCCCACCAACAAAAGCAGTGGGAGGGGGACAGTGGAACAATTCATGGCACTCATATGGTCTTCATTTTTGCTGACCGCAATGCAGTCACAGTCCTCTTCTATGTTTCCGTTTGTGTGGCTGAGCAGCAAGGGGAAAAAAATGAAAGAGAGTAAGAGGACAAAGAGAGTTGGAAACAGAGAAATAAACCTTGAGTGAGGAGTGAGAGAAAGATGGTCAGCTTTTCCTGCTATCATAAAATTGCTTCTTTTAACACTGTTACATTTTCAGCTGTACTGGGACATCTAATAGAGATTTGCTCTGAAGTCTTCCACCCTCAGGTCCAGTTTCCTTCATGCAGTTATGAAAATCCTATCAAATTAACCTCAAATACACCTATTCTGCCTGCTCCACCACTCTCTGGCTCTCAAACTCTATTCTAATGATCTCAATTACCAAATCTCCTTCTTCCCGGCCTCTCCTTAGACACCACGACTTGGTGAAAAGTTCAAGTGATTTAGCCATGTGCTGGAGAATTTTCCCACCCCGTCAACTCTCAGTAAGCTATAATGAATCCACTATTTGCACATGCGAGTATTTGACTAAGGCGTTATTTGCTGTGAGCTTAACATTTTCAAGCATTTCCAGGGAAATAGTTGTGTTGAGAAGCTGCAGACTCTGACGTGATTCGCCAGTCTGCTTTTATTTCATTCCACACTGTGGCACTGGGCTAGTTTTGAGTTTACAGTGATTGAACATCAGAACATCCGTGCTTCACTTAAGAGCAGTGTGTAGGCAGCTGCAGGGGTCAAATTTGTGATGCTTCAGTTAAAGGACAGTTTCTGCACCAGATCTCCTCCCCATGTTGCTGAGACTATGTTGTACTTAATGTAATGTTTTCTGGTGCACAAACACAGTACAACCATTTGGCAGCTTTGGTTTGAGAAAGAGAGAGGGGGCATTTTTAGTTGGGCATCTCTGGATCCTTTGGGCAGAACACTTCATTTTCTGCATAAATTTATGAAGGAAGCAAAAAAAAAAAAGGCAAAATAACAACTGACATCACATCTACATTTTTGATTGCAAAGATTTCCATATATTATAACATGTATTGTATGGCATAGTATGGTATGGTATGGTATAGTAAGATAATATGGTAAGATAATATGTATAAGAATGAAAAGTTTTGATTCAATGTTGTGAAATTAAAATTAACAAAATAAGTGCAAAATTATTCAAATGGGAAATGAATAAAATTATCCTTAAAATAAGCAAAAAATAATAAATCACTGAACAAAATGAATTAAAAAGAAAAGGCTACCAAGAAAATTAACCAAATGAAACAAAAAACACTGTAAGCTAAATTATTTTCCAAATTAACAAAATGACCCAGAAAATAAAAAAAATGAACACAATTTTCAACATTATGAAAAAAAATGAACAAAATAATCAAAGAAATTATCCAAATTGAACAAAAAAGCTAATTAATTTCCAAAATAAACAACAAAATGGCAAAAATGGTCAAAATAATTTATTCAAATTTACAAAATTATCAAGGAAATTAACCAAATTTTTACAAAAAAGCTAAATTACTTGCAAAATAAACAAAATAATCAACATAATGACAAAAAATAACAAAGTGATTAACAAAACAAACTAAATAACCTTGAAAATGAACAATATATCAGTAAAACAGAACCAAGGAAGCCCAGTGAATATTAATCTGTGGTTTTAGAAATACAAAAGTTTTTTTGGAAAAAATGAGAGTGGGGAAATCTTCATCACATGTCTGTTATTTACATCTGTGATGAACTCTGTTTTCTACCTAAAATGATAAAAACTCACTATTAAATATTACACTGCAAAGAATTTATTGCCCACTACATCCTAATATGCTCACTTTGTCAGACTAGCATCCACTTCCACTCTGTATGCCACTGTAGTAGAGCAGCAGTGTGCTACACAGAAACATTTCCTCCAAAAATCAATTCCACTCAACACCTGTTATGTGCTTGAGGCTGCTACAGGATAAGCAAAGGTATAATGTTATTTGACAGTGCTGTTGCTGCTTACTTGCATACAGAGCTACAGTAGCACACACACAAGACACAATCTGCTCTTCTTAATAGAGTAAAATGTTGGAACTTGCTTTTGTAATCCTGCAGTCTTTGGAGGCCAATTAATAGTTCTTCTCATTAATTAGGCAGAATCTAAACTATATTTAGCAAACAAAATCCAGCTTTTCTTTCTAAAATCATTAACAGAGCCTCAAAGTTGCAAAATGCAGAATTTATGTATGACCACATACTAGCTGAATTAATTAATTCATTTTCTACCCCTTAATTCTTCTAAGGGTTGGACATATATGCATTGTGTACAGATCAAACCTACAGAATCAAACAGGAAGTGGTTCTACATGCAATGATAAAAATGGTATTTAAAATCTACTGTTTGTCCAGAAAAAGTTCCATAGTTGAGAAGGAGAAGATGCATATCAGAAAGAGCTCAAAATGGGATGTCAGATTTGCAAAGGCAGTTTGATTAGGTTAGTAGGCTTAACTATATAGAATTTGCATTGATTAGGGTGTTATCACTTCCTGAATTCCTGTTGGTTCTTAGGTGGATATTCGTCATAGCTGCAGTTACACATTGAGATGAGATGATTAGCACCTGTGACAAGGGTCGTCTTAGCTTACCAGTTCAGTTTACCAAAACTGTCATTATGTGTTACCTTTTGTCTGACATGGCCCAAATCATTGTGTATCACTAGCTTCAGTGTTAATAACTACATGACATCAATGGGGTTTTTCCATCAGTACCTACTTAATTCTACTCGACTCTGCTCGATTTGGAGGCTTTTCCATTAGGTGACAGTACCTGGTACCAGGTACTTTTTCAATCAGCCAGGGTTCCAAGCGAGCTGAGTCGAGTCGAAAATGTGACATTACCAGACTGCAGGGCACTGAATGGCCAGGAAGGAACCTAGCTGGAAGTGTCTTCAGAACATGCAGTAGCAGGAATTAGCGGGTAAAGTCAAGAAGAACGTGACAATAAAGATTTGGTGAAAAGTTTAAATGTTTCTGTGCAAACGGCCAGGCATAGGCATATTGATGTCTCAGGCCCATGTCTGCGTGTGATGGAGAGAGCGAGAGAGAAAAGACAGTGGATGTGGTGGATGCCGCTTTGAATTAAATAGCAAAATGAGACCTGAAACCCCCAGAGGTGAAAAAAACACAGTTTTTTGGCCCGGTATTGATTGAAAAAGATCAACCTGGGTACAATTGCTTGCATTTATTGGAACACACAGGGTGCACTGAATTTGCTTGGGTTTGCAGCCAAAACTATACCTTTATGTTTTCACATTTCTAAAATCCCACAGTGAACCCCAGCCTTACGAGGACAAGGAGGGTCAAGTAGAGCAGAAGCAAGTAGTGCTACAACTGTGTAATGGAAAAGCGGTACAAGTCAGTGTGGTAAAGCTGAGTCAGAAAGTTAAACCACTGAATGTTCTGTAGCCCAAGCTTCATACAGGTTAGTACAGCTCATTTAACTGTAAAAAAAAAAGTATCAATGTTGGCATTTTTTCTAGAATCCACCGGTGTACTTGGTATCAACTGACAATAGCTCCCTACTTTTGACCTCCTGAACCTGAGGCAGAGGAAATGTGGAGCTTACCAACCAATCCCAGTGGATCTGAGAAGGACTTTGCGAGGCCGCATGGCTGGTGACACAGTAACAGGCAGAAGATTCAGGTACGAGCTTTTTCTACCAACCATACTGATGTGCGAGGTGAAGTCACTACAGAACAAAGTGGATAAGTTAGAGACATTGGTGAGGAGCCAGAAGAAATTTCAAAATGGTAGTTTCATGTGTTTTTGTGAGACATGGCTGAGCAGTAACTGTTCTGATTCCTCTCTTGACATGCATGGATACACCATGGTTCAGTGCGACAGAGATGCGAAGAAGACTAGAAAGAGGAGCAGCTGCAGTGGGCGACTAACATCACTACACTGCAGGACTGAACATTATAGGAGATTTGTCATCCTCTCTGCATCAGGGTCAGTGTACATTTGGTGAAGTCATACAACAAAGTGATGCTATTGTACCTGCATTTCTGCAAACCACAAACATAATTTCAATGTAATCACTGAATTGCTATAGTCATGGAAGGATCACCTACATCCTGATGTTTTCTCAACATACAGAAGGTGATTGAATTAAATGCAGATGGCAGTTTCATGACGTTGCAATTATAGAATCTCGTAGGTGTTCAAGTTGAAGCAGTAAAAACAATGGATTTTGGTTACATATAGGAGAAGACTTTTCTTTTATATAAATAATAGTGAATATATTTTGTTATTCATTTGGTTATTACATTTTTGCAGACCCTGTGTAACTTAACCAAAATTTATACACACCTGTGGTTTGCAAAATTATAGAATGGCAACATTTTATTTTGCCAATTGACCTGTTTACTACATGCACAGTTCAGAAGCATTTTTGGGTAACTCCTCAGAAGGGCATATTATTTACCAAAAACAACTACCTAAGGCCACCAAATCATGGGAGTTGATGATAGAAATTTCCTGTTCTATCTGAGTAAATGATCCAGAAATGTTGATGGACATGTCCATATGCTGCATTGAGCTGAGATGGTGAGACTGTTGGTTATCCCCCGACCTTTCACCCTGGTTACACCCTTTCTGTAGTTGGCTTGACCTTTGCAATGACCCTGTTGCCGGAGTGATGCACAAGTAGTATTTACTGTCATGCCCCATTTCAACTCAGCCGGTCCATTTGTGTGTGATGGAACAGGGCTGGAGAGGTGACCCTGCGCTCCTCTGAGGCTCCTGGGAGTCTATACTGTGGCCCTGTGTTCTATCAGTGTAATGCAAACCCTGGCCTTTAGACACTCTGCACTTAAAGACCTAACAATGGATTTTTGCTCTCATCATCTAACCCAGAGGTCGGCAACCTGCGGCTCCAGAGCCGCATGCGGTTCTTCAGCTCCCCTACCGTGGCTCCTTGCAGCCTTGACGAAATTTCATACAAATTAAAAAATATATATATACTGTATATACACTCAACAAAAATATAAACGCAACACTTTTGTTTTTGATCCCGTTTTTCATGAGATGGACTCAAAGATCTA
>JAQQAE010008939.1:0-14900 GCA_029823295.1 Pseudamia nigra
CCTGCGATGAACTGGTGACTCATCCAGGATGTACCCTGCCTTTGCTCAAGTCAGCTGGGATAGGCTCCAGCACCCCCCCCTCCACCCCCCCCGACCCTCATGAGGATTAAGGGGTAGAAAATGGAAGGACGGATCAGACAAGCTGTGTGTGACTTTAAATGTACATGACCACACCTTTTCCTGTCTGTGCCATGGAAGCCATGATGTTGGCTCCAGAATTTCAGGATGTTTAGGTTTTGGTGAATCCTGGATAATTTTGCAAAAATGTAGACGTAATTCAGCATTTTATTAGTCAATGGAAATATGACTACTGTGATTACTATGGTGCAGATATGCATCTTTGAAAAGATGATGCCAATTTAAAGGTGACATGTTGTTGCTCCTTTTTGTCAAGTTAATTTAATTCACTGCATGTAATCTGTATTCATGTTACAGCTAAAATACCTTATTTGCCATCTCTGTATCCTCCTGGTTTTCAACCCTGCATCAGACAGGCTGTTATTTTAAGTGGAAATGAGCTCCTTTTGACCACACACATTCCTGTCTGTGCCATGGAAGCCATAATGTAGACTTCAAAAACTCAGGATGGTTTAGGCGGGTCTGGTGAGTCCTGAATGACTGAGGACAGTGATTTGTGACATCACAGATATCAAAAAATCTGAGTGGCTTTTTTCATTTTAATCATTTTACATCATTCTAAGAGCCCAGGTGTGTTTTATAATAAGAAACCACATAAAATCATCTGCATCTCCTTTAAAAATAAATCTAGTTGCTCTGAGTATATTTTAATGTTTAGAAAATGACTGTATTAGGACTGATACCTATTCAAACTGTGTGACTGTGACACAATCCATATTTTGTATTTTTACTGTTCATTCTAAACACATATATTTCACAAATTCTAAACACTGTTTTCAATTATAGTATAAAAAAATTAGATCTTCACCGATTGGCGCTGACTGTTGAAAAAGTCAGCTCCAATTAATTATACGTTAATCAACTTGGTTATGAATTCATAAACTCATTCAGAAACTACCATAAATCACACAAAAACTTTACAGTGAGCACAATAATGTGACATTTTGCATATTTCGCACATATTAACTTTGCTCGTAAACTTGATTCTCAGGTGATCACAGTTTATTAATAAACTGGGAACATCTATTAGCAAATTCTTATTAAACTCCTGGTTTTTTAGCTCTGTATCAAATGGGCCGTTTCAGTGTATGTTGCTTTAAACACAAATGAGCTGGTGTTGTCCACACCCACTTCCTGTCTGCACCATGGATTACATCATGTAGACTCCGTGGCACCTTATCCCAGGATATCAGGAAGGTTTTGGTGGTTGTGGTGGGTTTGGCGAGTCTTGTATGAACCCCCTGAGGAAATGATTAACTATCTGTAAAATCACAAACATCCTAAAATACAAATGGATGGTTCAGTCATCTGAAGTGGGGCTGTGTGTTTTTTTTTTCCTTTGAGTGAGAAGTTTGATATTCTAGCTTTATTTACAAAGCCCCCAGACCTGCTTTTATGATGGGAAAAGACAAAACCTCATTTTTCACAATACTGCTCCTTTATAGGAAAAAACCCAACAAAATAATGAACAAAAATGACACAAAAATTGAAAACATTTTGAAAATTAAAACAATTAAGAAAAATAAATAAAATAATTAACATGATAAAAACAAAACTGAGCTAAATAAATACATGAATATTAAAATAAATCCAGAACATGAACAAAATAATCAAGAAAATTGTGCTTTTGATGAATAAATTATGGTTCAAGGAAAACATTTTCGTGTGACAAAAGCAAAAAATGCCCAGTAATCTCACAAAAGTAGTTTATTGTGCCTCTTATTGTTTATATGGCTTTTCTTTGTATGACAAGAGTTGACATAAACAGAAGGTTAACAACACCTTGGCCATGTTGAAAGAACTAACAAAAAAACAATACAACATAATCTCAATAATCCGCCGGTGGCAGAGAGAAGGTATGAGGTTTTCACACAAGAGTGTTTGTGTGACAGCACCGTACAAGAACATTCACCCAGTAGACTAAAACATGGAACAGCATTCGCCTGCTCACACATTCATACATTCACACACATTCTCAAAATGAGGAGACCTGCCCATGTTCAGAGATGGGACCTCTCATCGCTACAGAAATGAAGTTCATATTGCTTCAAAGAGAGACAGAAAGAAAAAAAAAAACCTCTGTATATCAGCTGCGCTTTCCCAGCCGATCGCCTAGTGAGACATTTTGGCAATAAAGAAATGATACATGAGAACACATAATCCTCCGCAGCTCCTTTTAAGAGAAGCAAGGATATACATGAGAAGACAAGATGATATAATGGCTTTTGGGATGAGAAGGCAGTTTGCTGCATGGATGCCAGTGTGAGCACAGGCAGGGCAGAGCTGATGATTTTTGCCCCTCTGGGAGACTCAGCGACCAGCATCCATGCTGTTTTTCAGACTTGTCACCTTCTGTCTACACAAAAAGGGTTGCTGAACTGATCAAAACTGAAAACACACATAAATATTGCCTGTTTCTAGCATGCTTGCAAGCAGCTAGGGTTTGGTCCTCACTGAAAAGCCCTGAGTCTGATTCCAAAATGTCTTCCATAAAGATTCCTGTTTTCTGCTTGCATATGTCTTTGATCATGGTGTTGATGCATAATGTCGCTATAATGTGTGGATGGTTTTTGTATGTTGTGGAAATGTGCATCTGTGTGTATTTGTCTACTGACGTCATCAGGGAGTGCTCTAAATTTGATTGTATATATGTTGTCATCAGTTGGACATGCTAATGGGGGCAGAAAATCTACTCTCAGGGGACAAGATGTGCCTTACTTGAATACAGGATCACAAAAGTGCTACATATACAGTCAAGTGTGTAAATCTCTGTCTGGGCACTTGACGCTAGGTTGGTACATCCGTTACACCTGAGAGCAGAGTGAAAGGAGTGTGTTGGTGGTTGCAAACTGTGCATGAGACTGGGGGTGTTTTTTAATTAGTGCATGTGTGAGTGAGATTGTTCAGATTGGATCATGGCTGGAATCCCTGCCAGGAGTCAATCTCATGCTCCAAAGATGACTTTTCCTAACTTTGGCACAAAGGTACGTACGTTTCTGCAGTGACAGCATATGTTAGTTGCAAAGAGAGCAAAACAGAATAATGCCAATTCCCTGATAACAGAAACTAATGAAGTCACTGTAACAAAACCATAGTCCTCTAGTTTGATTATCATTGACATCCACAGTGAGCCAAAGTGCCCATAAAAGCCCCAGCTAAGCAAATGTAGCTGTGAAGGAAGACCCAGCCAGTTCTGATTACCCTTTTTTCCCTCCGAATATCTTCTCGGGAAAGCTCTTCAAAGAAGAAAACTCGTCTAAAAGATTCATATACAAAACCAGAATAACAAATAAAGACAAAAAATATAATGGTATATAGATATGCATGGACTTAATTCATACATTGAAAAAGGAAAAAACTGGAAAACCATATTCAAATGCAATAACCACAAGAACAAAGATTAGCATACTCATTTGGTTTTGCCCTGTACTATTGTTTTCTTTTGAGAAATGTGCTTGTTGTAATCCATCAGCATCAACTGCTCAGTTCTGCAGTCTGGTTTGGCCATTCCCCTATTTAGATATAAACAAGAACAATGGGGAAAAAAGAAACATTTAGCTTTCTCAAAGAGGTTGTGTTCTTTTTGTCACATCAACTCCCGTCTTGGCTATGCCAGGAGTTATGATTTACTGTCATCTCTCCTTTACATTTTCTGTAGTTCACTTGTCATGGACCATGTGGCCTGAGTTAGAAGTATCTGTACACATAAGGCTCTGCTGTGCCCCACTGCAGAGACACAATGTGCAGTAAAGAGAGGAGGGGGAGGAAAGACCAGCATTTTCTTGAGGTGAAACCGTGTTGGGTTTTGTTTTATGTCTGCATGTGTTTCTCTGTATGCCTGTAATTCTGAAGGTGTTTGTAAAAAAATATCCTCTGTTCACTGTGCCCTCCCAACAAGGCCTTTTCTCGACCCATCTATAGCATCCAGGACCCCCCAGGGCTCCCCGTCACTGTCCGAGCCCCTGTCTCGCTCTTCATCCCCAACATCATCATCGTCATCCTCGTCCTCCTCTTCTGGTGATGGCTCGCTGCCGTTTTCTGTGGCCCAGCTGTCGTCCTCGTCCTCTGCTTCCTGCTTCAGAACCAGGGCTGGAGGTGGCGGTGGTGGAGGGGGAGGCGGCGGGCTCTCATTGCACTCTGTTTGGTCGTCAAAGGCCTCAGGGTTCTCGAGCATCTCTCTGATCAAAGGAGGCATGGGTCCTGGGATCTCCATCTTCAGAGTGATGGCTCTCTCTGCACCTAAACAGAAAAATGGAGGAAGGGATAATGAGCAGCTTTTTCTCATAAGAGTCCATCACACAGAAAACATAAAGGATACAAGTCTCAGGTAGGTAGGAATCTCTGCCACCTGAAGAACACATTAAAGCACTGTGTAAACTGTAGAGCGGATTTGAGGAACCTGACTTTTCATGGTCAGAAATGCCAAAACATTTATTATTTATGTTTTATTTACAATTATTCCTATTAATAAAATAATGAATTAAAAAATAAGAGAACAGATTTAAGTAGCTGCTGCTACTTGATGCACTTCTTTCAGCACCAGTGAGACACTGTTCACTGCTGTCCCACAAATAACATTAGTACCTGATACCGACATACAGAAATATAGCCAATTAAAATAGATTTTCTGCTTTACAAGGACAAGAAAGAAAATAAAGTCAGCTAAAATCTTGTATCTGCCATTTCTGATGACAGCAGCAAAAATGCTTTTCATCTGCAAATAATTAACTGAAAATAAAATGATGTTTATTTTCTGTTTGTTAATTTATCCTTGCAAATGTGATAAGATACCACTGCATATATAGTGTTGATATAGTGCAGCAGATATAGTGTTGCATTTTTCTAAGTGATTAGAATATCAATAAGCTGGTATTTTTATTGAAATGAACCACCCTTTACAGATGAACCACCCTCATAAATGAATCATAGATTAGTGATGGCCTCATTATATGCATGATATGTGTTAATAAACATATAGTTAATAGAGATGCATGGCAAAATTAGTATAATATCAATATTTTAGGGAGTCCCTGAAATTGTACAAATAATGTTTTGAGGATGTGGTATTAAGAGGAGTCTGCCAGCTCCCTCCTTCACGAAACACTAACAGTGGGCAGAGCCTTGATTCTCATAAATTACCGATGACAGCAGTCAGGGTTGTTTCAGAGATCACAATGTGTCTCAGTAATGAGTTTTCATACTGACCCTTTGTGCTGATGCCCCTCAGATCAGTGATCTTCATCAGCATGCGGGGGAACATGTGGGGTTTGTTGGGGCGGCGGCGCCGAGCATAGATTTTTAGCGCCTCAAGCAGAGGCTCTTGTAGCTTATCCACTTTCTGAGGCTCCTCCAGATCCATACGGTCTGAGGAGGAATGCAAAAGACACCACATTCTCTATTATTCAGCGTGATTATCAGCATTTGCCACAAAACACAGGGGTATCATGTCATATTAACTGTGAAATGCAAATATGTTGGTGGAAAGTAATAACAAAATTGCACATAAAGATACAGGTGAACATGCTGCTGCAGTACCTCCACAGATGAGGCAGATGGCACTAAGGAGGCCCGTCTCTGTGTCGTCCATCTCCAGCGGTAGAAGCTGGCCAGCAAAGGCAAACACCAGATCTGTGAGTGGTCCAAAACCGGCATTGTGCATCTGAGTCCGATTAAGAGTCAGGCCATCTGAGAAGGTCATAGTGTCCTGTTCAGGAGTGTAGCGTGTGCAGATCCTCAGCATCTGTTGGTGGCAGAAGATATTTAAAAGTTTGAGTTTCATGGAGGTTAAGGTGAGTAAAAAGTCAAATTAACTGTTTAACTAAAAAATAGTAACATTATCCTAAGGTTCTCGAACTGGGCGGAGTTACAACAAAGACTCCTTATTTTGTAGGTAAAGCACGGGGACATTTCCATCAACAGCAAGACATGTAAATCACATGATAGAACAACAACCAACGTAATGTAACATCACAGACACAAAAACAAAGGATTATCTGCTGAGCCATTTACTCAATCTGTGTCAGCGTATTAACCCTCTGTTCGACCCTCAACTGCACTCTGTACTCACCTACATGGCATGTTAATAAAGCCAAGTAGACAATAATTCAATTCAATTCAATCTTTATTTGTATAGTGCAAATCATAATCACCGATTATCTCTAGGCGCTTCACAATTAACAATAAATAACACACAATAACACTGTAATTTACATATTTTCCTTCTTATGCAGTCAAACAAAATTCAAAGGATGAAGTACTAAGTCATTCACACCCTAAAAATAACCAACAGACACAAGAGCTGTGGCCCAACTGCAGCACTGCAATGATTAATTCATTTTATAATTGTGACTTGATCAATACATGTACACTTGTTGATCAGCTTGAGTTGAGTGTTATTTAAAACGATAAATCACAAAGAAGGCAATTAAAACAATATGTTGTTCAGACGAGTAGATCAAATTATAGAAACAGATTAAACAGTTACAAATGCTTCAATACTTTTAATGCCGACATTGTCAAATCAAATCCTTGTTCTGTCTATGTAAGTAATCAAAGGCAAAATTGTAAATTAAATCTCATACTTGTAATAAATATGTAGATAGGTTGTGTCTAAGGTTTTGGCCTAAATGTACAGAACATTCAACCACAAAAAGGGCCCCAGTTGAAAATGTTAAGTAACCACTATTACATTATTTCACCACCAGATGCCACTATTTCCTCACCTCAGGGTGAATTGTTTCCTTTCTAGTCATACATCTTACAAAAGGATTGCCCTATATGAGTGAGTGGAGGCTTAAACAGCGAACAATTATGTACCAGTATGTCCAGACAGGCCGACTTGAGTAGAGTGATCTGGTCGGCGATTGTGAGGCTGGTAAAACCTGGCAACCGTTTGGCAAATTCCACAATCTTGATGATACATTTGGTGGAGAGCTCACTGAACTTGTCCCACAGACCCAGGTCCAGCTGAACACGGTGGTCTGAGCTGGAGTTCTGTATACACACAAACACCCACAGATCTGCATGTTGTAACACAGGCGGAGGCTTTTTGCATCAAGAGCGAGGGTGTCAAGACACACATTTACATTTTACATCAATCAAGGACAAAAATCCATTTACATGTTGCATCCATCATTCAGAGGCCACACAGATGGCCTAATGGGGAACTGAATAAGTTAAGCCACCACTATGATGGGAAAGCTATGGTGAATTTACATCTTTTCATGCAATTTAGGAGCCTATAGTGACACATTGCTTGGAGAAAGTTGCCTGACACAGTATGATTGCACAATGTAGTGTGGAGCACGTGTGTAACTTACGGTGGTGTATTTGCCAAGTTGGCAAAGTGATGGGAAGGTTTCTTGGTGAGCTTTGCTGACTTTATTGACCAATTCTTCTAATTCACCACTTAGTTCATAGCTCTCTGGAAGCACAACTTCTTCCTTCACATCCTTCTTCTTCTTGTTTCTGTCATTACGCACCGCTATGTAACAAAAAAAAAAAAAAAAAACAGAAAACGTAGCAGTCAGAAGAAAATTTTGCCACTTGCTTGTCCGTCTCTCCACTCCACTCTTTCCCTCTCTGCCTCCTCTCCCTCCTCCTCCCATACTTTCCTTCCTCTCAGGATATCCAGTAATAGCAGAGGCACAATGTGATCCCGGTCTTAACACACATCCCACACAAACATTACACCCACATACATGTCCCACGGGTTCTGTGAAGGGCAAGAAACTGCCACCTCTTACACACAGCCGTCCATGCACAAGGTCACATTAAAGGTACCTGGACCTTTGATTATGCAACATATGAATCCTGCTGCTGCTGTCTTTTTCTAAACTCAAATCTTACTTTCTGTTTTGGTGTCTTTATGAATGGAGGCAGTGTCAGGCTGACTACAACAGTGAGGTTTTGCAGTGAAACAGGAAGTCAGAATCATTTTGTAAGGTGATTAGTCATATGATTGGTACTGTGCCGGGCCTCGCCCTGATCACCACCCTTTGTGGACTCATCATCTGCTTATGCTTCTCTGTTACATAGTTTCCCAGGGTGTGGGTATGAACATTAATAGATCAATACGTTCCCACACTGTAAATTAGGTCGCTTTATAAATCTAATGGTGAAAAGACCAGTCAGAGTCAAGGAGCATTTAAATATTAACTACAATGACTTTATCTCCAGGCTGTCTAGGTGTAAACATGCTCTCAAATATGTCCGAGAGTGAAAATCCATGTTCTGTCCCCACTCCAGCAGTGCTCACCTTCCTTGGACATGCCAACTTCAAAGCACTTCTGCAACCGGCAGTACTGGCAGCGGTTGCGTGTGACTTTGTTAATCTGACAGTTCTTATCTCTGTGACAGGTGTACACCATGTTCTTCTGGATACTGCGGCGGAAAAAACCCTGAAGTATCAGGAAATAAGAGACAAAAGGGAAGACAGGGGAGAGAGAGAGATGTTACAATGGCCAAGTCATCAAATCAAGTATATATGACATTTATTTGTTTCTCATGTAACACTTTCTCTCCTTGGTGATCATTTGACCCACATTACAGATGCAGCAAATTACTCAATTATCTGTAGTGCCTAAAAGGATTTCTCTCATCATATTCTAGTGTAAAGACAGGCGACTGCAATTCTCTCAAATTGACATTTGGTGAGCAGTTTTATATGAGGTCATACTCTTCTCACCTTGCAGCCCTCACAGGAGCTGACCCCGTAGTGATACCCTGAGGACTTGTCCTGGCACACAAAGCAGGGCTTGTAGACACGAGGTGGAGGAGGCGGAGAGGGAGAACTGGGTACCATCTCCTCTGAACTGGTGCTCTGGGTCTCCACCGCTGTGACAAGAAAAAAGAACAGACAAAGCAGCACATGTGAATATGATTTGTCACAAAAAATGTAATAATGCCTGTTTAAGGACAATATTTATCAGTGAAAATACATGACAGCTGATTTGTTTCTTGATTTGTTTTGATTTGTGAATCCGCCTGCATATGTCAAGTAATGCATGTGTTCATTTGATAAACATTCTGCCTGGAGAAACATGATCACATATTGTTTTTAGTTTTGGTCTTTGCAGGACAAGATTTACAAGATAAGGTAGATAAACTGGAATAGAATATCAGCTACAGACAACGGCTTCAGTTTCCATGAAACAATTACCACCCTAAGGGGCTGCACTTGAGGAATATCATGATTTAAAAAGCACAACAAGAAGGAGGAGTAAATGACAGCAGGACGTAAACTGCAGTGTAAGAAAAGGTGCCACTGACTGACGGGTTTCCTGATAAGACCAGGTAACAGACTGACGGAGCAGTTGCAGCCAAGAGTCAAAGCTGGCTCTCCCTCATTCCACACACTGACGACAGCTTATAAAAACATCTTGCATGCATACATATCCACGCCACACGCATGCATAGCTTTAATTGAAACTCTCAAACTGGAACAGAGCAGTGACATCTGCTCTACTTCGAGTCACATAGTTTCTATGGTACATTATGTTTCATTGTGTTCCAAAGTGGAGCTCGTATAGGCTCTTTTAGACGCTCAACTGTGCAACGTATGGATTCCATACTTCACCCGAGAAACATAAGCTGCTGCGCGCGTGCGCGCGCACACACACACACACACACACACACATGCAGGAACAGGCCTTCATCACACATGCTAGCCTGCACAAGCTCACAGACACACATGTTGTCCCCCCTTACCTAAGAGCACTTCTTTCAACTTTCACCCTTGGTCACCCTCAAACTTCAACCCCCCAACCAACTTTGCATCCCACCACCCCTTGACACACAAACCCTATTTTTCTCTTGTTTCCTGGCCCTAAATTCCTCAGTGCAGCCCTGCCAGGTTTTAATAGAGGCCTAGGCTCGTAAGGCGGCCTATAAAGGCGGTCCCATGGCTGGACTGGAGGCCCCAGCCCGGCTGGCCTACACTTTATTGGGACTTGGTCACCTTGGGCAGCTATTCACACCACCAGCTGTAGCTCCTAGCCCATAAAAAAAGCCAATCATAAAATAAAAAACAGGGAGGCTCTAAAATTCTAACTTTTACTGCCCCCACCTCCCCCCTGCACCTTCAATGGAAAGCACAGAGGGCTAGCCTAAACTTAACCTACAACCCCCTCCTCCTCTCTCTCACACCCAAGGCTGAGGCAAAAACCACCAGCTTGGCTTTTTACAAGAAAGGGGAGACTTCAAAAAGAAGAAAAAAGGGAGCATAAAAAGAGGAATTTGATAAAAAACAGAGAAAGGGCCAGAAGGGGGAGGAGAAGACACAGTTGCTCCTGAGGGCAAGTCTTGTTCAAGACCAAGATGACCATTACTACCACTTCGGCTACAGCTGCTGTGCCTAGCTAACCTCATTAATGATACTAAGAGAAATATGTCAGACATTTTTCATTTGTTGCCTGCTGCTCAAACATCTGTTTTTCATATGTATTTTTATATTTGACAATTCAGAATCCACATTCAAATTCCTCCTTTGAAAGCTTGACTTTGCTGGAGGCAAATATGTTTTCCATTACTTTTAAGAGCAATCCCAAAGCCAAATGTGCAAATCATCTAAAACCTGAAGTTGAATGTTTCTACAGCAGTTCTTATATCTCCTTGGCCTGAATATAACAAAGCAGTGGGGTCAGTGAGAGAGCAGAAACCCTCTGAACGTGCCATGAACCTCTTTGTTTATGCAATAATAACAGCAGCAAATGAGGCTCCAGACCGAGCGCTGACAACCCTTTAGAAAAGGACAAACCATATGTGGCGTCAAGTAACGAACACTGACTGACACTGTCTAAAATGGAGAAGGCCAGCGAGAGAAAGAAAGCAAGCCAAAGAGAGAAAGTCCATCCTGGAAAATCTCGGACAGCAGCGAGACAGAAAATACATCAGGCTCCGTCAACACTTCGAACCTGGTTCGTGCCAAAGAACATGACTCCTGTACCAGCCTCCCAGACTTCGCCTCTTTCAGCCCGCTCTATCTAAATCCCCTGCACCACTTACCCAAGGGCGCCACAGTGAGAGGGCCCATTCAAGCAGCAGCTCTGAGCCCCTTTCCCTAGTCTCCTCAACTGAGCTCATCACTGTTTAGAAAACAAAGCCCTGTGAAATGAGAGGCCCTCCTTATCAGTGTTCTGAGGCCTGGGGCACCATTTGCATGACAATCCGCCGGCCGAGGCCTGTGAGCCGATGACGGACGGATGAGATGAGAGGAGTAGGATAGGTGGGTGGCTGCTGTTGTTGGGGGAGGAGAAGAGGATAAAGAGAGCAAAAGAAGGAGGGATAGTTGAGTTATCAGTAGCCACTGTTCGTTTCCTGCTAAGTATCAGTTTACGCCATAATCCCTTCTCTCAATGCTCTCTGTGCTCAAGTGGCCCAGCTGCACTGACCAGGCCTAATCCGTGTCACATAACCACACAGACACCATTCATTGGCTACAAACTACACACACATGCATACAAGAGGCTAATATTCTCTAGATACAAACTAGAAAAAATACACAACCATCTGCTTCCCCTCCATTACATTAAAGTCCTTTGGTTGGAGAAGAATATGCAGTACATCATTCTGTACAACCTCATTAGTTGTGAAATGTAACTGCACATGACAGAAATAGCTGTTTAGCTGAAGGTGACTTCAACTCGGTCAATTACATTAAATTCCAGGTCAAGTCAGATGGGCCTGTTGAGGTCCCTTTAGGTTCAACAGATATGACAGTAGTGAAAGAGAGAAGAGAGAGTAGGAAAGGCTGATATCGAAAAACCAGGGACTTTCTGGAAACACTGAAGCTGCCTGTTGTTCACTCAACTGGAAAGGGGAGTGTTTCTAATGTATGTGAGCAAAGGCATGACTATGCAGCTTGTGTTTTGTGTTGCAATACACTCCTTTTAACTGAGCAGCATATGACATTCTGGCAGGGTAGCAAGTGTTCTTTCACAATAGGCCTGCAGATTTTGTCTACGTGACTTGGTGGTGTGATTGAATCTTTAGTGGGATGCTGTCTTGGCATGCAAGATCAAATGCAAAAGCAGTTTTTTTGCCCAGGGACTTGAGTATAGACAGTACGCTGGCATACTCGTTCAGGCGTTTATGTCCTTTGTGTGTGTGTGTGTGTGTGTGTATGTGTGCAGTTGTGGCCAGCTGCATTGCTCTCTCACTGAGTACTATTTGATTTGCAAATGCAGGACTGCTCATAACAGTGCACGAGTACCTGTGCAGCACACTAAGTTTAAGTCTTTTTTGGTTCCTGTTAAACTGTGGGCAGGGGCATGTGGGGTCTTTGTCTCCATTGGTGTCTTCATTAAACAGCCTGCAAAGATTGCGTGTTCTTGTCAAAGGCACTGAGCAGTAAAGTAGTGTGTGAGACTTGGAGGCAGTGTGTGAGAGAGGGGCGCACAGTAGGGCTCAGTGTGAAAAGAGGGGTGGGTACTCAGCAGACTGCAGTGGCAGAAGGAGAGCAGATTGAGAGAGGATGGTGAACAGTGGGCTGGAAAACTTGCTGGCATAATAGGTGGGGCCCTTTGAGGGTGCCCTTGGCCCTATACCCACTGGCAGAGTATACAGCTCCACAGGGCACTCAATGAATGACCATCATCTCAGTGACAGGTTTTTTTGAAGAACTATGCTTCATGAAAGAGGAAAAGGGAGTACCACACCCTTGAAAGAAGTGCCAGCATGTTTCACTCGCCTTCTCTCTTTCTCTGCCCACGTTTTCCTGCCATCCCTCTGTGGCTTCTGCTACAAGGTCCCACACAAGTTTCCTTCCTCTTTTCAGTACCAGTCTTTCCGGAGGATCTCTGTCCTCGCTTTTGTACCATTTGTCTGAGTTACACCTTTGTACATGTGCTCTCATTTCCTACAAGTTAAAATGCGACACCGTCCTGTTCAAGTTCTGATGCACACAACTGAGTCACCTGCAAGCTTTTAAAAGAGAGGTCTATCAAGTCTCCATTGTGTGAGTTACACAAGCACTCACAACATAACCTGCCCACAATTGAGAAAGAAACAGTTTATATGGAGGTGAAGACCAAAGTGGGAGGAGGAAGGGAGGAATGTGTGCGTAGTGAGAAGCGGGGTGAGGGGGGGGCTTTCATTAAAGGTGCTGAGCAGTAGCAGCGGCTTTCAACAGCTGTCAGAAAGCTCATTACCTATGCCTACACACACACACACACACACAAGGTTATACACAGGCCTGTAAAGAAGCTCTTCTAAAGCAGTCTTTAAAAGAAGGTCAGATAAAATAAGCCTTTCCACCAGGAGATGGCTCAGGTTTGACTGATGAAAACAGACCAAGTTGTCTCAAAGTGGGGAGAAAGTACAAACACACACCAAAGACATTCACACCCCTCCTGGAATTTACACTTTCTGTCAGAACCAGACGCACAAGTATAAATGGACAGACCTCTGATCTAAAACCAGGCATGTAAATGAAGATGAAAGTCCTGGCATGTGTTCTTAGCAGCCATAGGTGCTAACAGCCAAACTCTGGACTTATGAGAATGACAGAGTGTGACACGGACACACAAACTCCTGCCAACACATACACATATCTTTATCTATAGTGCCTGCAAAGAAAATGTACAAGCAGAGCAGAGCAAGAAAGGCGGCAGGTGGGATAAGCCTCTATCCTTAGGGCACATTTTAAAAAGTGGAATTACCCTTGCAGTACGGTGGTGCTCTCAAAACACCCTTTCTTCTTTACAGCACCTCATAAAGAGCCTTTTGATATTTTCTTGATGGAGTCAGCCAAGCCAACATTTGGCAGCACACACCCCTCCTTTTCCTGCACCAAACAACCCTGTCAAAAACCTCACAAGTTGGCCTCAAACAGACAAACTTGCCCACCAAGCTGCTTGTACCTCATGAACCCAACAAAAAGTTTCCTTCAAATACCCTTGTGCAAACCCGAGGAAGGAGGCATTAAAAGTGAGTGTGAATGAAAGGAAACCAAATTACAATGAAAGGATTTAGTTTAGAATCTTTTATGGCTTGTATGTGGGGGGTGGAGGGACAGACAGTCAAGTGCAGATCTGTGGAAAAAATGTGCCCCCTCATCCCTGTGGTGAGCTCCAGCTGACTCTTCATCTGCCCACCAGAAGATGGAGGAACACAGCTCTTCTTCGCTGACTGGAGAATGAACCCAAACCTGGCAATGCAGTGCAGGCCCAGGCCATTGATCATTTTATGGTGAAAGGACAACTCACGGGCAGCTAAGGAAGTAGAGAGCAAAGGCAGACAGACATGGGGAAGAGAGCAGAGTCATCGAGGGAACCCCTGTGTCTTTGATCCTCGGGTTGTTTCTCATCCTCCCAGACTTCCTCTCACCATCTGTAGCCCTGGCTCTCACCTGTCTGTCTCTGGCACGGTCACTAGCGCTCGTTCAATTGCTATTGCTTCCTCCCCACAACAATAGAAACTTACAAAAGTAGAAGTAGCCCAGCCGTGGCTGCAGCCTTGCTCTGTCAGAGGAAGTGAGGGGAAAGGAGGATAACGTAAACAACAACAGTAGTATTCACTCCAGCTCAATGGGGAAGCACTGCAGACCAAAGCCTGCAAACCTCTTATTGAAAGGAACAAGCGCACCCACAAGTAGTAGAACACAGTTCATCCCCATTCAACATGTAAATACCCATGTTCAGGCATGTGCACATTGCACAAAGTATTCCCTCTTACTTTTTTAGGCCTTACATAAGTGACTGTTTTAACAAACAGTTTTATTTATTTTATTTTACAGTCCAGATTTTCTTTTACAACACTTATTT
>JAQQAE010008941.1:0-14897 GCA_029823295.1 Pseudamia nigra
AAAGGCTCTGTCACCTCTGAGCTTCCTCTTTGATTTGGGCACAGCCAGAAGCAGCTGGTCAGCTGACCTGAGAGCTCATTTCTTACTTTGTTCAATTCTTTTCATTTCTTTGTGCATTTGGTTCAGCTTTGATCATTCTGTTGCATATTTTGTGACTTTTTTTGTTCATTTCTGTTCATTTTCTTCAGTTCTGTCTTCATTCTCTTTAACTTCATGAATACTACATTCAACCCAAAAGTTGTTCATTTGATTTTTTTGGATAGGATGGATGGCACATTCATTGCATTAAATCAAAATAGACATGCTATTGCCTTTTTGGTTTTTTTAACATGTTTTTGCATCTTCTTATGTACTAACATCCTATTTCCATCTTTTTTTGTCTTGTTTTAAATAGATCAAAACTACAAGTTATCATCTGTTATTTTCAAAACTCAGCCTTTGCCATGGAGCAACATAATGATGTGACAATTATCATGATAACAGTAAATACCCACTGATCCTTCTGACCCTCATATTTTTGGACGTATCCCCCCCCACACTTGATTTTAAATGCACACAAAGCAGATTAATAAATATTACTGTTGTCCAGAGATTACATTCAACATCAGCGCTTTAGCCATCAGCTCAAGCATGACAAATTCATTCCCGTGTCATGAATGAACACAATGGACTAAAATGCACAGAAATGAGAAAAACAGCTTCTTCCTTCCCACATTCCTCTACGAAGTGAGGAGACGTCTCGGAGATTTTGGCCTCTGCATGCAACGGTCAAATCTGTTTACAACAATCACACTAATCACAGACATCTCATATTACTTCACTGCTGTGTTTGAGTGCAGCATCTTCCGCCACACAGCTCTTACTTTCGACATAAATTGCCCACTGAAAAACAGGCAGGGGCCCATTATGTGTCTCTGCGCTACCTCAAGGTGAAGACTCTTGAGAGCACAAAAGTTGGAGGAGCGGGGGACGGAGGTTTCTCTTCAGCAAAATGCTCTCCTTTTTTTCCACAAAGCACAGAAGGTGCTTTTATCAGGCTGCTTGTATTTTCAGACAGCTTACAACACGTGCTTCGGAGGAGACAGAATCAAAATGTGGGCAGCCTACACATGGGAGTCTGCAGGAAAGAGAAGGAGAATAATGGACCACAGGTTGCAAAATGAAGAAAAAGAAAAGGCTTTTTAGGTGGGAGTTAAGGCTGGATGCGTGCAAAGCTGCAGAAATGAAAGGTCTGGTCAGTGAGAGGAGGTTTTTTTTTTCATTGTAGACTAGAAAATACACTGTGAAGATTATACATTCTCACTCGCAGCCATAGAGGGTATATATCAGTGTGCAGAGGACTCAAGTCATCATTGCTTCCTGAGCATCGGTTTTGAAGCCAGTTGCATTGTAATTTTTAGGGCCTGCTCAGACCTTCTGTTAATGGCACTTCCTGGTGTTACAGATACCTGTATGTCCTGGCTGGAGACTTGTGATCCAGCTGAAACTGAATCCACTATTTTGCTTGGATGCTGTGCAAAGGCGACAATGTGTAAGCACACGAAGCACAC
The DNA here is from genome assembly GCA_029823295.1 of Pseudamia nigra. Lineage (NCBI taxonomy): Eukaryota > Metazoa > Chordata > Actinopteri > Kurtiformes > Apogonidae > Pseudamia > Pseudamia nigra. The sequence continues at coordinate 1,551 of JAQQAE010008941.1, forward strand.
GAAACCTAATACATCTTTGTGGACTTTGGTGGCATCTCGGTTATCTTTGAAACACTTCAGTACCACATCAGTGGTACACTCGACATAACGCCTGCTAAGTGGACAGTTCTTACTGCATAAAGGGCAGATACAGTACATGTCCAGATTATCAGACAATGTTCATGAATGTGTAGCCTAGTAGGCAAATAAAGTCCACATTCTAAACCACGGACTATTGGAATTTTTTTAACTGTGAAAAGAACACACACACACAGCCCCATCAGAAACATCTGACCTATGTTCAAAAGCTGAACAAATTTGATCAGGGCAGTTTCAATGCCATGACAAATGGTGGGTGAAATGCTTCTGTAATTCCATTATACATTACACAACTTATTTTTATGTACAACTTGAATCATTCATAACACTGTGAAATATCAATAATTCACTTCTGTTTAAAGTATTGTATGAAACAATGAATGTAGACTGATGTTTGGAAAAAAAAAGTCAAACTGACCATTTAGAGTCTATTCAACATTACAAACTGATGAACTGTTAGTGTTAATGTTGTGAAATATTTGTACAAAAGGAACCAATCTTTTGTATTTTTTTTTGTTCATCCCACTGCTAAATCAGGTCTGTTTTTGACCATTTTACTTTCTGAAGACAGTCCTGAGTCTTAACTTTTGGAAGCATTTTCCAGACTTCTAAGCAAATGCATCCACTTTAGGAGCATCAACCCTTTGTCGCGTTAACATGTCATAAAATGACAAATCTGGCAATGAAAGCCCAGGACTGTTGAGCAGCTAGAATGTGGTCTCAGACAAGAATGGGACAATGTTTCTCTCCTAAAATTCCAGTGATTGGTCTCCTCACTTCCCAAAAAAGAAGAGGGGATGATACACAATGGTAAACATCACAGTGTTCCAACTTTTTTGAGATGTGTTGCTGACATCAACTTCAAACTGTGCTTTCCATAAAATGGTAAGATGCCTCACTTTCAACATCTGGTATGTTGTTTTTGTTCTACTGGGTGTAGAATTTGGGTTTATGAGGTTTGCAACTCAGTACATGCTGTTTTATTTACATTTTACACAGCATCTCAAATTTTGGGAAATTGAGGTTGTAGAAAACAAGCTATTTTGACCTGGAATTCATTTTCCTGCTTCTACCTCTCTAGAACCAGGCAAAAGATGTTCTCGCAATAAACATTTGCACATTAATTGACATCAGTAATGTGTGTTAGCCATTATTTTATACAGGTACAAAAGCTGAGCAGCATCAAAAATGATGTAAAAATATGAGAATTACACACAATTTGCAAAACAAAAGCACAAAAAACTGACATAAATATAAAGCAATCTAAAAAGAAAAAAAAATGTTAAAAATGCAGACACACAGACAACATAAAAGATATGAAAAACAATGAAAATGACATAAAATTCACAGTAAGAAAAGCAACATAAATGACGACGAGAAAAAAGCAACGCAAATGATACAATGTGAAAGTCAAACGTGAAAATGATGCAAAAGACACAAAAAACATTAAAACCAAAAAAGATCAAAATAGCATGAAGACAAAAGGATAAAAAAACAAAAAAATGAACAAGATAAAATAATGTAAAGACAAAAAACAAAAAAGATGGAAAAGATGCAAAATGATAAGTAGCATAAAAACACAAAAAAATTAAGCTTTGATTTTCCTGCTTTTTTGTCCAAGACGGCAAAATAAATCAAATCAGCACAATCGGACATCAAAATCTCTGTGTATGATTAAAAAATACATTAAAATTTAAAAACTATACATCATAATAAATCATTTTCACTAAATATCATAAGAAAAAATGAAATTATTAATTTATGGCCCAGCTCGACAAACATCGAACGTCTTTTTTAATACAGATAAAGCATGTTTTGTACTCTGTGCTTCCGTCTGTTGTCCTGTTTTGCTCCTTCAGGCTGTGAACATCACTGTTTTCTGGTTAAAACCTGCTCCATTATTTTTGCCTCCGTCACAGTGGAAACAATCGACCGTCCGGCGGCTCCACGAATCACCTACGGTGGCCTGTAGGGGACAACGCTTTGTCATCTATGTCAACAAAGCTAATACATTATGTGCAGCAAAAATGGATGGGTGGATTTCATTTTCTAATGTAATTGCTTATTTACCTAATGTTTTTAATTACAATTTTTGTCTTACTCTTACTCATTGAAGTGTAACCAAACACAAATGAGTGAAAGTAAAAAGTATTCTGCAAAAGAGCTACTCTCAGAAGTACATTTATTTGAAACAAAAACTACCTGAGTATGTGTCATGTGTAATTGTACTTAAGTACTACCCACCTCTGCTGCTCATACTTAACTTATACCTTTATGTATCTATTTATTGAAGATATTTCTAACACTGTTTAAAAGAAGTGACCAAAAGAATTCAATTAAACAGGCGTGAACCTTCCTCTCCTTCACAGAGCCGCGGTGGAGTATTTACTGCTTTCCATGGTCGTACGACAAAGGGGGTTCATTATCTCTACTTATGGTCTGAATGAATGACAAGATTCTAAGAAATCAAGTAAGAAAAGTGAAATTCCTGTTCCAGTACATTTTCACCAGTCATGCATTTGTAAGGGGTGATTACACCTGGGCTGACATGCATTCATGATGATTCCCACACAGATAACTGTAATTAAAAGTCATTCAAGGGCACTTTTAGAGTAAAAGTCTCAATAAATAGACGGTATAAAAATTAATTTACACCCTGTGAAGAGCTCTTTATTGGCATGCTGGAGGGTTTTGGGGTTTTCAGCTAAATCCAATGATTTAATAATGTGAATCTTTTAAATGTGCTTGTTTCATTCTAATATGTCCCATGGAGGGTGTATTTTAAATTTAAGCGATAAACACCACCAGATTCTTCTCGGTTCTCAGCCTTGTATCCCGAGGTGTGTAGAGTACACAGTACAACAGTACTCAGTATTGTTACTTTATAATTAAAGTGACTCAAGTGCAAGCAGAAGTACCGGTACTCTAAAACATCAGTACTTGAGGAAATAAGTATCTCATATCTTGAGTAAGAGTATCTCATAGAAACTACTCAATTTATTGCAGCCTCATACATATATTGCATTCAGACAAATATTTCATTCATTTTTGTTAATTTCTTTGATTATTTTTGATCATTTTGTTGCTTATTTTGATGAATCCTCATGATTATTTCATTCCTTTGTTCACTGATTTTACCAGTGTTGCAACTCAATTTTTCATTTTACGTTTTTATTGACTTCAGTTTTTGTTATTCACGTCGTTCATTTTTTGTTAACTTGTTATTTTGCTCATTTTGTCGCTTATATTGTCGACATTTTTCATTCAATTCTTAATTTTTGTCAATTATTTTCACTTTATCTTTCGTTCATCTTGTTAATTTTTTTGTTCATTTTCTTTCTCATTTAGTTCATTTTTGTGATTATTGTTGTACATTTTTGGCCATTGTGTTGCTTTAATTAATGTCATTTTTAAATTTATTTGGCTATTTTGTCGTTTTACTCCTACTCATTAAGGTGTAGCCAAAAGTAACCGAGTAGAAGCAAAATGTATTCCTTCTTCACGAGTGAATTCTGACACATAATTTTAAGAGACTGCAGACCTGCTGTAATAGGAAAAGAAATTGAAAGCCTATTTTTCACCATATGTCTGCTTTGATCATACATTTAAATGGCACAGGACTGAAACCTACAGTTACCAAGGGCGTCACAGTTAACAACAGGGAAGCACTGAGAGCACAGACCTCTGCCAAGGCAGCTCAGTTTTCTTCATAGTGAAAACTTACCCTGATCCTTACAACCTATGCTCATTTCCCCTGTAACGTCTATTATATATGGTCTAAACCAGGGGTCTGCAACCTGCAGCTCCAGAGCCACATGTGCTCTTTAATCCCTGCACAGTGGCTCCTGAAACTTTATGTGGGAAGCAACATATTATAAATGAAAATTTAATAAAACAAGAGCTAATTCAAGCAAAAAGTAGCAAAAGATGAGGTCCAAAATGAACAAAAATGACGGAAAAACTGCTAGAAATAATGAACACCATAATCAAGACAGTGAACAGGAATGATGATACAATACATAACTTGATCAAAAACTCAGAAAATGAACAAAAATAAGAAAAATTCTGAAAAAAGTGAGAAACCGTACAAGTTTGAGACAAACCTGAGTAAAATAATCAGGAAAATGAACAAAAAAAGTCACCAAAATAAAAATGAAAATAATAAGTTCACTGAGTGAAAATGGTTACAAAAATGTTTAGAAGAAAATGAACAAAATAAGTAAATAAATAATGAGCAAATTAATCCATGGAAATTCCAAAAGTGCCCATGAAGACAAAAAAGAGCAAAAAATTTGAAAAAGAAAGAAAAAAGTAATCAACAAATTGATGAAAAACAAGCAATAGATCAAGGAAATGAACAAAAAAACATTGAAAAAAAAAAAACAACAAAATGAACAAATTAATCAGCAAAACAAAAATGAATAAAATAATAAAAAAAACTGCTGTTAACATGTTACGAGCTAAAATATGCCCAAATTTCATGTGGTAGATAAAGGGTCTAAATATTTTTTGCAGGTCTAGATACATTTTTTTCTCTCTCTGTCCAAAAATGGCTCTTTAGATTGTCAAGGTTGCCGACCCTTGGTCTAAACCCTACAAGGAAGCCCCTCAAAAATGAACACTTGTTGGATCTAATGCTTCATTGTGTCCTTTTGTATTGTCTTTAAGAGTCTTTTACTAATAAATTAAAACCACGACTGAACGTCTAATTTCTCCAACTTTCACTCACGACCAAAACACAGCCTTCAAGCTCAAATCACAAAAAGATCTTGCATTTATGGTGAGAGCCGCCTATAGAGACGATGCTCATACATGACTGGTGCTTTGTGAAGAACACAAGGGAGTCAGTATTAATCTGAATTTGAGTCACCTCTCTGGCTGCACTTTGGCAAACAGTCGACAACTCTCTGTTCTGTTCTGTACAATGTCACTGTGTTCCAACAACGCTGACATCTTCCAGACTGCCGCCGTGGCTGGCGAGATGCTGACCGTGGTCCGTGACGGCAACAGTACAGAAAACAATCTCATGACGATATTGAAAGTTTGTGAAGTGATTAACATCAGAGACACAATAGCGAACGAAACAGACAGAAAGAACGGCCAAAAATGGAAAGAACATCCGGTGACATAAGGCTAAATGTGAGCAGGAACAATACGCTACCTCAGTCGGTTCTTTAGTTGCTGTGGTCGACTTGACTGGGAACCAAAGGTGGACGGTGATAAAAGACGAACGAGGCAGATAACGCGGCCTGTTCAGGGTCAGATTCTGCTCCTGCTTCAGTCCTGTCGCTCTGAGCAGACGTTTGTATCAGCAAAAATTTCAACATGAATTCAGTGTTGTTGTAAACTGCGCCTTCACAGTGCGGATTCAACACGGAGCCGCTCACATGTCCCTGCAGTGATGTATGTGTCGTCTGTTTTCTGAATCTCAAACAGATCAAAGCACTGGAAACAGGGGAAACATCACTTCCGTGTCTTGTTCAAGAATCACGAGACAACATGACGGTTTTCTTCCAGAATCATCTTTGCCAACTAGGAGAGCATGTCTACGTTCCATGTTTCTAAGTAATCTATCTAAGTAACAGAGAAAACCATGTGTCTGCTTGTCTGAAGCCTCCTCATTGGGTTGAACAGTCCCCTAAATGCTAGCCTACAAGGTGCATTTTTTTTAAAAATGTGTGAACATGAAGGCATAGCATACTGTGCGGCCGTTTCAGCTGCTTTTCAATTAATACCAGGCAGAAATACTGTGCTTTTTCCACCTCTGTGGGTTCCACTTTCTTTTTTCCTGTTTCTTTCCTCTCGCACCTCTCTTTACCCGCGTATCTGCTCTTCTGTCACACACACAGACATGGGGCTCTAATATTACTACATTCATATGCTCAAGCCTGTCCGTCTGTGCGGAAATGTTTCAACCAGCCAAATCTAACTTATGTTAGACATTTACGCGACATTTATGTGACGTTTCTTTTTGATTTCCTTCGCCGTTTCCTGCTGCTGCACTGTTGCTGCACAGGCGCAGTGAGGAGAAAAGCAGAGGAAATACATGGCGATTGGATGCAAATCAAACACGCTTGAAACCCACGCAATGCACCATTTCAGGATCCAACTGTTCAGGCTCATAAAACTGTGGGCACAGTGAGGGGTGATCTCTGGACACAATTGCTAGTGAATGTGGGCGTGGCTGCCATTCAGGTCTGAAACTGCACCAGCCCAAACCCTACCCTAATCCTAACCCCTTTCCCCTCACTCCACTAGAAGTCTTCTTCCTCTTCCCACACTACTAGTCTCAGAGCAGTAGTTTTTGTTTAATCCTGTTTCCAGACACATTAAAATCTTTGAAATATAGGACAGTAGGACTGACCCCGTCAACTGGAGCTGATCGATATGGCCAAAATGTTCTCACAGCAACAATTTTCATATCAGTCAGTATTGATAATTATCATAATGCAACAATAATGCATTTTTTTAGCTTAAAGGCAGACTCTTGGTCCTAAGTGTGATTTTAAATCATTCAAAAAAAGAAAAGTCAAAAATCTAAAATCTGCAGATGTGCTAGAAGTTTTACAACACACTGTCCAAGAAAAAGTCAAATGAAGTGGCTCAACTTAACCTGAGTTAAGACTATTATTTACTCTGTAACATCTCATTTTGTGACAAGTGTTGTGTGTCTGGAAGAAAAGAAATAGAGTCAATTAGTGAATGACTGTGCTTTGGCTATTTTTCAAGAAAAATCAATGAAACAAATGAACAAATTAACAAAAAAGAATAAAATAAGGACAAAATGAATGACAAAACCTAGAAGCACAACAAAATAATCCAGAATAGACACACACAGAAACAAAGAACACATTTCTTGACGTATGTATTAATTTTGCCTTTTGTTTTTGTCAGATTTTTATTTAAAGAACAAAATAAGAAACAAAATGAAGAAATAGTAACAACAAAATTAAGACAATGAACTAAATTAAGCAGCACAAACTTAATCCAAATCAAGACTATGAACCAAGTAAAAAAGAATATATTTGTAAGTAAAGAACCAAGTTTAATAAAAGATGCTAAATGACTTGCTTTGACCTTCTTTCCATCTATAAATGAGCATCTTAAGCAGTTTTGTTTTGATAGATAGAAGATCTGTCATTGTTCATTGCTGCTGTTTCCTTGAGGCAGAAATTACCTGCATCTTTACCCGCATGTCCATGTGCAATGTTTTGTCCAAGGCCAAATCATATTGATGTTCCATTCAGCCCCTGAATTGCAAATAATTGCCCATTGTTTATACGTCATTTGTTGTGCAAACCTCATATGTCATGCGTCCTCCAGGGTTTGTTGTATAGGAGCAACATCCCGAACAAAAAACACAGACAAAATAGAAACACGTCACAGTCCTTACCTTTCTTTATCTCCACTGTTCCTGCTCGCCCATCTGTCCCTCTTTGAGGAACTACGTTTCCCATGGTGCACCTGTGGGCGGCAGCCTGGCTCGCCGCCATGCCTAGCAGGTGCAGAGTCATTAACAAACACACTGACATTGAACCCCCGCTTATGCACACATGACTTCAAAGCACCGATCAATGATCGTAACAAATCCAGGTGAAATGCAGATTTTAGGAAGACTGTGCAATGATCGTAACTGTTTTAGGGTATTTTATACACTCACCGGCCACGTTATTATTAGGTACACCTCGTTAGTACTGGATTGGATCACAAAATTATTATAAGATGGCTGCACTGTGACCATAAAGGCAGCAATTCTCATGTAGGCTATGGCATTTAAACAATGCACAATTGGGACTAAAGGTAACCAAACTGTGCCCCCACTGAGTTGATATGAGGTGGGATGAATCCATGCTTTCATGTTGCTTATGTCAATTACTACCACAACATCCAAATGTGGCAGGAGAAATCGAAACTCACTAGACAAAGAAACATTTCTCCAGTCTTCTACACTGGATAAATGTCTTCACTGTACGAGCCTGAAATCTGCTGATTTTCTACTTGTGCAGTTATTTTGGTAATTTCTATAATCATCTGCGTAGCTTTCCTGAACACCACAGGTAATAATTACAGAGCATGGTGGGATTTGAACATAGGGTTTTAGATAAAAAGGCAGCCAGATGGATGTGGAGCCACAGTTTTTCTGCCTGACCTAAAAGACATAAAGACAACATCATGAAATATGCAAAAAGCATTTAAAAAGAACATTATGTCTCCTTTTTCGCAGTTTTTTTTACTGGCTTTAGCACCATTAAATCACAATAAATCTAATGAGTTCTTACCATTATAAAGACAAAAGAAAACCATTCCTTCAACATCTGGTACAGGTAAGAAAAGAACAGATATACTAGCTTGACAACTGTGAGGTTGTAAGCTGTGTTCACTGCCAGGTCACCAGTTTAATCATTTATATCAGTCGCCACAACCAATCAGCTAGTAGCCAGTTTGGCAACATCAGCAACTGGACCTTTTACCACCATAATTAACAATATATCAAATATCTCAATTTACATAGCTAACCAGTTACATGCAAAGACTTTCAAGCAGCCGCTAAAAGGTATTCTCCTTTTCCCAAAATCTCAAAGACCTTCAGAAGCCAAACCCGGTCCTCACGAGGAGCACGTGTCCAGACATTCACGCACACACTCCCACTCCTTCTTACAATGATCAAATCTCTGCAAAGCAAATTGCTCAAATATTACCTTCCACACAAAAGCAGTCATTACTGAAGCGCAGAGAAAAATCCAGCCAAAGAAAAGGCAGGTTTGAGTAAACATTCCAAGACACAGCTCCGGCACCTTTCAGCAGCACTATGGTCATGTTTGTTTGCGTGTATTTGCAAGAACCAGTTTGATTTTTTTACCATTTCAATGGTTTGACTGAGTGACGACAGTTTAGGGCAAAGACGGAGGTTTAGTTTAAATGCTGGGGGTATTTTTAGTTAGGCATCGCTGGGTCCACCTAGAAATTTTTAGCACTGAACAGCTTCCTATGTCCTGGTGAATGGGTGTTGTATCTGTTGTGGCTTATCTGTGTAAGATGATGACCAAAAATGAACACAATGACAAAAGGAAATGAACAAAGATGAAGAATATCAACATCAAAATGAGTCATTAGGAACAAAATTGCCAAGAAAGTGAACAAAATAACAAAAGAAATAAACAAAATCAGTGTCATAATGAGAAATTAGGACTAAAGCTGTCAAAAAATGAACAAAAATTAACAAAATGACAAAAGAAATAAACAAAATCAGCGACATAATGAGAAATTAGGAGCAAAGCTGTCAAAAAATGAACAAAAATGAACAAAATAACAAAGAAAATTAACAAAATCAGCATCACAGTGAGTAATAAGGAACAAAATTGCAAAGAAAATGAGCATAAATGAACAGAATAATAAAGAATATGGGCAGATATTAACAAAATAACGTCATATACGAGGTATGGCTATTATAATGTGCTTATGAGAATAAAACCACATGGTTCAAAGTCACAACTGCTGTAAGTTTCCATTGAGTCACGCCTTTATTTCACTGCTATAGACTGAAGTGAACATATTTTTGCTAAGATTTAACCTAAAAGTTGAACAACACATCAACTTGAAATTTTTGAAATTGAACATAGCAGCATATGAGTCTTTTCGTGCACTAACTGAGGCGTATGTGGAAAACTGCATGTCACGTACACGTGTGTTCGAATGGAACAAAAGTGTTAGTGACGACAGAGACGATGTGAAGACGCCAAACATTCTGGACGCCGCCCTGCGTATCAAAGACTCCTGAAAACATTTAACAAATTGAACAAATGGTTTCAAAACAACCAGTGACTCGATATAAGAATGAAAATAGTTTCATTCTTCATAAAGATAACACGAAGACACGTGTAAATAGAGGCAGAGTTCTTCTCTGTTGCCATTTGTGTCTGAAGTTACTATCAGTCCAACGGGTCAAAACCAGAAGGGGCGTGGCTTAGACGCTCTGTAAAACACTGTACAAACTGGTGTAAAGTCAAAGAGCTGAGGTCAGGCAGTTGAAACACTTACATAAAATTTGGGTTGAGCCTGAGCGGCTGTGTACAAAGTTTAGCAGAAAGAAACGGAGGACTTTGAACACGACAAAGGAGGCGGAGGAGGACAGAAACAAAGACACAAATCAGAGGCGTTGTCTTTCAGAGCAGGTTGATTTTTTTTTTTGCCATTTGTTTAAATCATAAGGAACAGAGTATCCTAAAATGTGCAAGTGTTGCAAATTGTTACAAATGTGCTATTTTAACAGCACACTGTCACAGAAAAAGCAAAATGCAATAACTCGGCTTGTCAAACTAAAATCAGACTTTGTGACATCTCAATTATTTTGTGACAAAGAAAAAAATGACAAATATGTGGTCACTTCAGAATCCAAGCAAACACCAAAAGTGACTACAGGACTGAGCTATGACTTTGTTTCCCTGTTTTTTAACAAAGAAAAATGAATATGGTTAAAAAAAAAAAAAGAGTGAAATGAACAACACAGTCCAATAACCGAGCAAAATCATCCAAACTGTTACCAAAATGAGAAGAAAAGTTTCCAAAATCATCAAGGAAATGAACTAAAATCAACAATATAATGATAACAAGCAAAATGAATCAAATACAATAGAGCTAAATTAACAAAAAAAACAAGAAAATTAATCAAAATGAAGCAGAATAAACAAAGTAATCAAGAAAGTGAACAGAAAGCAAACAAAAATGATCAAAATCTTCCAAAGAAGATGCTAAATTAACAAAGAAAAAAATCTATAAAGAGAGCAAAACAAAAGTAAAATGAAAAAAATGTCAATAAAACTAAATATTACACACAATATAACTGAGAATAAGAGATTTGTTGTGATTACCTGGATCATTTTGTGGCTTATTTGTTTGCTCTGTGGTTTGGTTTTTGTTCATTTCGTTTGATTTAATGTGGCCAAAAACCATGTAAGCCTTCATTCTTATTCATCTTAAAGTCCGAATAAATCCACAGCAAAGAAATGAAGCGGACATTTTGTCAGTTTGTAGTGAATGTTTCAATGCTTAGCCCGATTATTGAGTATACTGTTGCTTATTTTGTTTATTTTCTTGACTATTTTGTTCAATTTTTATATTCCCTTCATAATTTTATGCAGAAAAGGCACAAACTGATGCATTTAACACATCCCAAGGAACAAAAAATGAAGTGGTCAAACTTTCCAGCAGCGTTAGATGCAAAGATTCCAGACTATAAATGCCTACCAGCGTTCAAATAAAACCTACACATCTTCTGTTTTTAACACGTCTGATTCCCCTGAAGTCACGCCAGTATTCATGCATGGTGATTAGCTACTGTACCATTTTTAAGATCCAACTAAAATCTCCCGGGGGAACTCGGAAAACAGCAACTGGAAACTAAAAAGAAAAAGAAATACAGCAAAGAGGTGATGAAACAGAAACAGCCATCATCAAAATAGCTTTTAGGGCCGGTGGTCTCTCCAGAGACTGTCGTACTCGGAAACCAGAAGGAAACACAATATTTAGGGGAGATAGAATAGATCTTTTTATCGAGAAACAAGCTGAGGCCAGAAAATGAAAGAACCACAACAACTTTCATTTCATTTCCGATTTAGCCTGGTACAATCAATAATTTTGGTCTCTATAGTTTATTTCCACCTCTGTGAATTTGTGCATATTTCATCACGTCGATTTTCATAGTGAAAACCAAATGCTCATTTCTCCTATAATGTTACTGCCCCAAAAGTAATATTCTTACATTTATTTGCCCCTCATTATTGGATACTATCACTGTAAAAAAAAACTACCATTAGCATTTGGAATCACATAATATCATTATTAGCTCAAGAGTTATTCGCATAAACAATATTCCCGTAATGGTGGTTTTCTTCTGGATCTACCTCCGTAAATATTAAAGATATGTCAAATCCAATTACACATTACTGAATCAGCAGGCTTTACAATGCAATGCCTACAGCTTTATTTGTTACCCTACAGTCGGTATTTTTCCTCAACCCCTGTAAGTATCAGCATTCTGGATCACTATATGTGGAATATTCTCCATATCTGGACCGAACTTTATGGTTTGACAGAATCTATCATGGTATTATCCTCTGCTTTTTGGCTAAATTTTCTGGGTGTTACAGGGACAAATGTTGAATTTGGCTCCGTCTCATGATGTTGGAGACTCCTTTAAAAATCTTCTGGATCCAGAAGATGACCCAGATCACTACCGCAAACTAATCAATTAGTCCTTGTGACACTTCTGACCTATCCTGAAAATTTCGTTCAAAGTCATTCATAACTTTTCAAGTTATGATGAGCACAAACAAAGAGATAAATAAAACACAACCTCCTTGGCAGAGGTAATTAACAAAATACTCCAGAAAATGGACAAAACAAGAAGCAAAATGAAAAGGAATGTGATTTGGTGTATGTCCATCCATCCATTTTCTACTCCTTGATCCTTGTGAGGGTTGGAGCCTATCCCAGCCGAGTGAAGGCAGGGTACACCCTGGATGAGTCGCCAGTTCATCGCAGGGCTGACAAATAGAGACAGACACCCACATTCATGCCTATGGACAATTTAGAGTGACCAATTCTAACCCCTAGTGCATGTTTTTGGTTGTGGGAGGAAGCCGGAGAACCCGGAGAGAACCCACGCAGACACGGGGAGAACATCCAGTGTTGGGATTGAACCCAGGACCTTCTAGCTGTGAGGCACGAGTGCTACCCACTGCACCACCGTGTGCCACGAAACACATAAAAGACACAAGAAGACAAAAACAACGTGGGCTATAAGATACAACAAGACCAAAAAAGCATCATAATACATAAAAATGACACAGACTGACCAACTGCACAAAAAAATCCAAATGATGAAAAACATTTCTGTACTTTACAATTTTGTTCCATATTATGTATTTTGACATAATATGGAACAAAACAGGAAAACATGAGCATAATTGAAGTTCTTATTATTATGACAATGAAATAATATGTAGTGTATGTGCAGAATGCCACCATAAAGCATTATTATTAAGTAATATGACACAAAATAACAATAACACTACAACTTTTATTACCCACACCTAGTTTAACAAACACAAAGTGTGCAGATGTAATGGTTCACAGTATGAGGCCCTGTATTTTGTCTGAATGCGTGAGTGTGGAAACAGATTTACACCCCATAATGTAAGAAATACGCAGCCACACACACTCACACACACACCTTCTGTCGCCACTCTGTGCCAGCGGTGTATTTTACTT
>JAQQAE010008943.1:0-14897 GCA_029823295.1 Pseudamia nigra
GGGGGGTTGTGTGTTGTGTACTGGTGTTTCGTCCCACTGTTTGTGCGATTGGCTGGTGTTGTGTGTGTGTGTGTGTGTGTGTGAGTGCACGGCAGCTATTGTTCTCGACGACTGCTGGAATGCTGTTGAATGCTGCTTGTGTCAGCCCATATGCCCATCAGTATTGTCTGTCTTTGTCATTTTCATCTATGTACAGTCCATTTTTTTACTTCCCATGTGGGTGCCTGCTTCCACACTCACTGCTCTGCACACGCACACTCACACATAGTTTGCATATGGACAAAAAGCATGCACCATCTGGAAAGCTAATAATCTAGATTTAGCCTTGTGAGACAATTTCGAGGTGCCGTATCGGTTTACCGTCAATAAATCATGTCAACATTCACTTTGAATTATTAAATGAGATCATTGTCTTAATATTCCTGCCAGTTGGACTCTGTTGTGCATGTTACGCTGAAGGTCAGATCTACTTTCTAATACATGTCTTCGAGGACACATTGGAACAGAGGATGCAGTTTTCTACCACCACGTTTGCTTTGGACATTTGGATTTTTCAGTTTGATCAAAAACCAAATTGTACATGTGAATCCTGTGTGGTTTGACTGAAAAGCGGTGGTTGGTTTGATTATACTGTGAGAACGTGGGATTTGCTTGCTAGTCCATTGTTATTTAATTTAGGGCTTTTTAGTTAAGGAGATATTCCCTGTGGTCTAATTTTGACATGGTATGTTTCGGAAATGCATGATTTTACCTGTCGTAAAACAAAAGGAAGTAGAGAAAGTCTATTCCAAGCTGAATATGATGGCCCCACTAAAAGGAGATATTGATACATTTTCTGCCAAAACAGCAGCTTTAATGACACATGAATAGAAAATTATCATCGCCAACTGTTTATCTTGAGGCACCTCATGACTAATATTGACTCAGTAGCATTTCTGCAAATCCCCTTCTATCCCAAGCAGTCTGTGTCGTATCAGACTACTGTGCTTGTGCTACAAAAGGAGCAAAAAATGAACAGAAAGACACAATTCAACAGTAACTGACAGAAGATCGCAGATATAGGCGTCAGAGATTGGTTTCCTGTGCAGAGCGGCTGGGCTCTCCCTTAGCGACAGGGCACAGAGTTCGATCATCTGGAAAGATGCTCCTTTCAGAGGAGCCAGTTGAGGTGGTTTGGGTGTCTGGTTAGGATGCATCCTGGATGCCTCCGTGGTGGGGAATCCCCAGGGAGTAGGGCCTGGGAATATGTCCATCTCAGTGCATTTTGGAACCTGCGTACAACTCGTGCAGCTCGACATGATGGTTGCATGAAAATAGGCTCCATTTTGAACCAAAATTTTAAATATCAGACGTTTTTTACAGTGGTCAGTTGCTGCATTATGGAGTCCAACAATCTTTTGCATGACTGACGTGCGTTTTTTTAGATTTTCAGCTTGGAAAAAACACCAAGGAGTGACGATGTTGGAGCTAGCGAAACAGTGCCAAATGGCTTATACACCTATATAATAATGAAAGTCATTAGTGTTAAATTCTCTTTTTTTTCACTTGAAGCTGTTATGACAGAGAAGCACCTTATTTTGATAAATACGAGGGTCTTCTGATTTTCTGCTTTAAAGTTTTCAGATCCTGTTTCAGCTGTTCATAAATTGCACATGTGCCTCAAGAGATATAATTGTTCTGATGTGTACACACTAATACCACGAACAAGATATGGGAAAACATCTGGGAACGTTAGCCAGGTCTCTCCGTCTGCACTTCTTTTCTGAACGTACCGATCTTTGGCCTCGTTGTTTAATTTCTGTCAATAGCAGATATCAACTTTTAACTTTACTGTTTCTTTTCTCCCCGCACTGCTCCACATTGATCTCTGCCTATGTTTGTTTGCAATTTTCCTGGCAAAAACATGGTAGCGATGCCCCAGAGTGCTTTATGAGCTCTATACCCAGGGCCTGTTGTAGGGATTATATCTCTTGGTTGGCCTGGGATGCCTTGAAACCCAGGCGGGAGTGCTGG
The DNA here is from genome assembly GCA_029823295.1 of Pseudamia nigra. Taxonomy (NCBI): domain Eukaryota; kingdom Metazoa; phylum Chordata; class Actinopteri; order Kurtiformes; family Apogonidae; genus Pseudamia; species Pseudamia nigra. The sequence goes on from JAQQAE010008943.1 coordinate 2,014, forward strand.
AAGAGGTGGATGGATGGATGGATGGATGGATGGATGGATGGATGGATGGATGGATGGAGGGATAATCATCCATCCAACTGTGCACAACACATGGCCAGGTGTGATGTTCTTGTATTTATAATCTTTTCTTTTGTTATGCACCAATGACGGACTGCACACATGGACTGAGGTTATATTTGGTAACTTGTAACTTCAGGCGTGTATTGTACTCTGCGCTCGAGGTAAACATAAGGTCTGCATTGTTTCACAGACTTTACTCCTGTGGTTGTGTGTGCAGTCTGGAATCCCTGAAAACACTTGGAATGACGCTAATGACTCCGACGTCGGGTACATACCCGTCTGCACAGTGTGGATGGAGATTCTGTTAGTTGAGACAGAGTTTGTTTGGTAATGGAGTGGGTTGTAGGCTGGCTGTTGAGGTTTTGTGTGGAGTCACCGGAGAGTCTGGAACGTTGGAAGATACGTAACCGCTATGTGTGATTTTTGCTTCTGTTGTTTTTCAGCTATACTATCAGCTACAGAAAAAGTGACAAACTTCTATAAAATAGTCAACAGACAAGTGCTGTGTCACTAGTGAGTCACTGACGTGCATGAGCTGCATTTAGATCACCACTATTGTTTATAGAAACTTGACTTACTACAGTACTGCTGTGGTTGGTCTGGCTTCTTTCACATCACACAGCCTGAAGCAGTGGTGAAGTGTTATTTATAGAGTGATGCTCAGTTAGCTTTTACTTAATGTGTTTAGCAGTCCCCGATGTCTGCGCTGAAATCAGTAAATAAGATGCTCTGTTTGCATCGTTTGCAGAAATGATATCAGGGACAGTCCTAGGTTTCGGTGGTCGCTTATTAAGTTTGTGTCCCTCATTTTTACTGCACATTTCCTAATGTAGTTTTAACATCAGCCAAGGAGGTTACGTTTTTGTTTGTCAGTTTTTTTATCTGTTTGTTTGTGTATAATGTAACTCAAAAAGTTATGGACGGATTTGGATGAAATGTTAAGGATTGGACACGGGGACCAGATTGTGGTCATGATCTGGATCATTGTCTGGATCTGGAAGATTTTTGAATGATTTTTCGCCATTGTGAGATAGGACCAAATCCAACATTTGTCTTTGTAACTCCACAAATAACATCCAGGAAATTTTGCAGAAAAAACACAGGATGACACCATAATAGATTGTATCAAAGCACAAAGTTTGATCCAGATATGGAGAATATTCTACGTATAGTGATCCAGAAGGTTTATATTTACTAGGGTTGAGGACGCTGGCCACTGTAAGGTAGTAAATAAATCTATACACATGAAACTGACACCAAACTGTAGTGAAAGTCTGCTGAGTCAGTAATGTGCCCACGGATTTGACGTATCTTTGACATTTATGGAGCCAGAGCCAGAAGAAAACCGCCAGTATGGAAATATTATTTACACTGGTAGATTTTCATGGTCAAAGAATCCGATAATGAGGCTCAAATAAATTTAAGAATGTTACATTTGGTGCAATACCATTAACGCTGGAAATGAGCATAGCTTCAAATGATAATGGTAGGTTTTCACTATGAAGAGAAACTGAGCTGTGTTGGTGGAGGTCTGTGCTCTCCGAGGAGTTTCTAGTATTAACATAATCCAGATCATGCATATTTTCTCCATATTTATTCAGTGTTAGGGTAAATGTTTCAGTGCTGCAACCCTGTAATCATGGCTGCTGCATAAAGTCAAACATTCACGACCCCTGCTTGAAATAACTACCCCTTAATTGCAGCCCCTTGTTCCACTTTATTTTCACCTTCATGTTTGCACCCGCCTGAGCAGAAAGTGCAAGCACATGACGGCACGAGTGCTAAATACATCCGTCTACCTCCGACACCCTCACACTTAGTTCAGGGGCTGTTCAATATCGAGTTTGCTGCACACTGTGACCTTGGATGATGCTCTTACGCATTTTTCTGCTGTTCACCCGCCAATTACCAGCCCTTCGGCCAATTAAACTGATTACGTGTGAAGTAACACTTGTTTCAGGTGCTTGAACGTGAAGAAGACAGATGATGATGTCAGAAAACAGTGTTCTTGCAGGATGTACTCCGGATGCCTTTAATTCTACTCACTGTGGTACCTGAAGACTCATTCGGTTCATTTCAGCTGGTTTAATAGACCCACAATTATAATTCAAGATCATTCCTAGGCGATTTCCATTATATCTGACAGGTTCATTCCAATTTTTCATAACTTTCCCAGTAATTTATTTCAAATTCTTCTTAGTTTTCATCCATTTTATTCTGATTAGTGCTTTTTTAAAAATTCCAGTGCAAGAAGCATGCAATTCCACCTTTTGCACTTTCCAATGAAACAGCATGTTTGCAATGCATCCTAATTAAACGTACTGTATCACACACTGTCTTGGAGACTGAGCATAGATGTTCCATTAGAGCCAGACTCTGCTCTTGTAAATGGGAAGTTGCTCAGTGCCTCTTAAAAATTCTGGCTTTTGTATCACTTTTGCGTCATGTGGTTGATTGAAAAGGCAGACGAGCACTTCAGCTACAACCATTTTTGTCCTTGTAGATGAATTAAAATCCATAGCAACTGCTCTGAATGGCAGAGCAGTCACCAACGGTAGTGTACATTTAAAGTCAGCCATGTTGAGTAAAGGTGGTTTTACAGCTACTGTGTTTAGTTTGGACTTTTGGACTTTCCATCTGATTTAAACCAAATTTGAAGGTGTCAAAGCTCCTCTGGACCATAAGGCCTAAGTTCAGGCCAAGCTGTTGTTGCCAAATCCCAACGAAGAATAATAAACTGCTGGAAGAAGTTAATAATGAGGTGAAAAAGTATCCTCATAAACAGCAACGTTGTAGTTCCATGGCAGCATCTGCAATTTTACCTTATGTTCAAATTTGTAAACACTGGAAAAACTGAGTCACATTTATTCAGCTATTTTTTTCAGTTGATACCAACGTATCAAACTATGCATGTACTTAAGAAATCTGCATGACACGTCTAAAAAAGTGAATGACCGCATTAGGTTCCAGATGATCCTAAACAACTCTAGATGTTTTCACTTAAACATACAGTAAAACATACATTATTTTAATTTCATATTACCTGGTACCGAATAACACCAGAAGCACAGAATGGTGATAAGTGTTGAAGTTATACTCGGAATTAACGCTGCAATTTGAAAAAAGTATTCATTGTTAATATGTAAATCAACTTTAGCTTTCCTAAAACAGTGTTTTACTTGTCTTATATTGTTTTGAGAAGAAAAGAGCTTGGCTGTGATTCTTAGTTCTCCCAGTGGTCATATATTATGGTATGTTTTTATGGTAAATACACTGGTTTGATAAGTCTGCATTATTTGACTCAAATGTCCATATGATTCCAAATAACATGGTAATTATCTGATATGAAGTTTAGTATTGCATTCAAGATGCTCACTCAATATCAGTTTTCCTCATTTTATGCTAATATTTATGCAATTTACATAAACGCATGAATATATTAATGAAATCACATGAATTTTTCATTCGCAAAATCCCCAGTTTTAGTAAAAAAGTCGCTCTAAATGATTAGCCAGTGCTCGTCTTTTTTCGGCAGCTCTGAGCAGTGGCGGTAACCGGAGTAGTTATCCAGTGTTCCCAGCTGTCCAGACAGGTTGCACCCCCCCGCGCTCCCCCTTCTACCACAGCCTCACCTGATCCCGAGCCAAACCTGGAAACGAAGCTCTGAATTCACCAGGTTCAAATTAATTACTGCAGCGGCCTTCAAAAGGAGCCCCGGTTTTTACGGCAGCTGTCTCATCAGAAAGCACAATAATTCACAGTAAGCTCTTTGTCATGTTAAATCACGTCCACCGCTATTCATTTACTGTGTCAGATTTAGCTGACATGGTGCCAGGAGTCCCCTTTTTACGTCCACATGCACAGAAAAGAGAGATGAAGTTCTTGCCAGTGTGTGCAGAAAACATCAATTAAACATTCTTTTTTCCCTCAAGCCACTGCGAACGCTGACACAAGTCATTACTGGTGAATAATTGTATTTCTGCTTATAAAATTGGAGAATCATTACTTAAGCAGGCATGTGTTTGGAGACTGCGAGGCACCCTGCTCTTCCACCCACCGGGGTGAATCCCAGCAGTGGAGGGCAGGTCCCACAGCTCAGCTCCCACAGTTTTTACGTCGGCTGCCGTTCGCCTCGGCCGAGCTGCGTGTGCATACAGAAAGCGAAGGGATTGTGTAACTGGCCTGGAGGTGCGTCTAATAGGGCTGAAAATCCAGCTCCGAGTCACGAACGAGTGTGAGCAGGACTGACACGGAGCCGGGAGAAGTGGGGTCGCGCTGTCAAGTGGCCATGTGTTTTGACGTTTATGTGATTTTGACGTAGCCCTCGTTTAACAGCGTTTATTTTACTCTCATAATCGCTTCCAACCAAGTGGCAATCTCCGGGGCGCGTAGGTGAAGCCAACGCAGACGTGTCAAAAGCAGCAGTGGCTTGAATATATCCACTTAAGGCGAGTCATTCCACATTAAAGGGGCAACTTTACGGCAGACCTAAACAGAAACTGCCTGGTTTGAAGCTGATCTCTACGCAGGGCTGAGTTTCACATGTCTCACCTGTTCATATTGAGGCTTAAAGGCATGCGTACGTGATGGACAGTAGGACGGAGCCTTATTGTTTAGAGCTTTGTAAAAGTTACAGGTAGCCAATGAAGAGAGAGAGCCAATCTCTCTGTCTGACTCCAGTTAGCTTCAGCTGGAGGTTTTTTACAGTTACAGTGGCATGTAAAAATTTGGTCCGAGTTTCTGTTAATGTCAACAGTTCAGCAAGTGGAAGATGAAATGATTTCCAAAAGGCATAAAGTTAAAAGCAAACAGTCTTTTGCGATATATTTTAAGCAATATCAGTACATTATTTTTGTTTTCTACAATTGTAGAGAGGAGGTCACAGTAAGGTCTGGTAGACCAAGAAAAATATGTCAGACAACTGCTGGCAGGATCTAGAAAAAGTCCTCCAGGAAGATTCTGCAGAACACCGTTTAACTGTTCAGCGACACCTGCATGAATACGGCCGTCACAGAAGAGTTACCTCCTGCGTCCTCACCACAAAATTCAGCGTCTGAATTCTTGATTTAAATATTACAAAAAAGTGTTTTATGTTTAACTTGATGCCTTTTGGAAATAATTTCACCTTCCACTTAGAGTCACCACAGTCCAGCCTAGAAGTAATGAATGCGTGGACTAGTATTCCTAATTTTGGCTTCATTATGGAAATGAAAGAATTTATACCTCACCTAAAATAGTTGATGCCACCTTCAGTTAAACACTAATTTGGGCTCAGCCCCCACAGTGAACTTGATTTATTTGATTTCATACTATTATTCCCCAGGTCACAGTTCAGCAAAGCTTTGCTCCATCCACATAAACTCCTGCCTCAAGGTCGACTGGCAGAGGACAGAACAAACGAGGAGTTCCACCGACGGGGCTGAGGGACCACTGGAGGACGATGCATCCAACAGCCCGTCAGCGACCCTGTCTCTAATGCTCCAATTTACACAGCTTTATTTTGGATGAAGTCGAAGTGCATTCTTTGACAGAAATTTTCCATTTGATTTGAAATAAAATGCCAACTACATGCTCTAAAGTGAAAGCATTTCTCCTTATCGCTCACATCCCATCAGCTCCAACACTCAGACCTCCGCCAACGTCGCTCCATTTGTTCCGTTTTTTTTCTCCCAGTACCGCATCCAGCAGCTCATTAAAGTTCACCCCCGGTAATGTCGGACACCTCGTTGGCCTGGTTGTGTTGCGGCGTCTCACAGATGGAGACGTCTCCAGTGTCCCCACATGCTCCTTCATCCCTGCCATGTCTGTCTGGCACTCGCCGAGCGTCGGGTTAGTGTTGGCCTGTCCGACACAACCTGGTGGATCCTGCCGAGCCATTTGGACCGGAGGCACGGCCAATAAGAAAACACATCGCTCCTGTGTCTGACGGGGCTGTAGGTATCCTACAGCACCGACAGAGGTGCAAATGAAAAACCATTTTATATTCATTTAATGATGATTTAGCCTGAGGAACATTTGCTTTTGTCTCTGTAATGATAAAAAGTAGGATTAATAAACAGACGACGCATGCACTTTTTCTTTTTTTGGATTTCTTTTATGCCGTTTTCATCTTTTTGCATGTTTTTTTTTTTTTACGTCGTGTTTAACCTTTCGGAATGTCTTTTATGTTGTATTTTGTCTTTTTTAGAGTTTTACACCTTTTTGCATCGTTGACATCTGTTTGTCTTTTACACTGTTTTTGTATTATTGCATCTTTTTGACTGTATTTTTGCATGTTTTACATAATTTTGCCATTTTTGCATTGTTTTTTTTGTCTTCTTTGCATCTTTTATGCCATTTTTTGTCTTTTTTGCATCTTATATGCCAGTCTTTTATGCCATTTTATGTTGCTGCATCTTTTACATCATTTTCATTTTTTTCATTGTTTGTCCTTTTTGTCTTTTTGCATTTTTTATATTTTCACGTTTGAGTGTCTTACGTTGTATTTTGTCTTTTTTTAATTTTACGGAAATGTTTGCATTTTTCCATCTTTTACGTCATTTTCATCTCTGCATTTTTATCTCTTTTTGTCCTTTTTTCATGTTTTAATGTCATTTTTTAATATCATTTCTATCTTTTTTCATCTTTTACATCATTTTCATCTTTTTGCATCTTTTATGTCCTTTTTGCATCTTTTACATCTTTTTGCGTTCTTTACATGCTCGTGTTGTTTTTGTCTTTCTGCATCTTCACGTCGTCATCGGTTATTAGCATCTGCTACGTTGATTTTTGTCTTTGTTATTTCTCATCTCATTCTTCATTTTGTTGATTATTTTTGTTCATATTTGTAATACTTTGGTCATTTTCTGTTCAGTGAATTAGTTAGTTGGCTTTTCCTTTCAATGTGTTTTTGTTAATTGCTCATTTTCTGGATAAATGGTAGATGGTAGAACACGATCTCACATCGTCAGGTTTCAGTGTGACATGTCTGTGCTGTAACATAAGACTCGGAAAAACCATCAGATCGGTTTGTACATTTTGGCTCATTTTGTTGATATTTCCTTGGCTACTTTGGTGTTTTACCTTCATTTTTCTATTGCTTTTGTTCTTATTTGCAATAGTTGTGTGAATTTGTGTTCACTTTCTTGCTGTTCAACGGGTTCTTTTGATAATTTTTGACCATTGTGTCAATATGTCGTTTATTGCTTTGATTTTACCCATTTTGTTGATTGTTATACAACTTTTTGTTGTGTTTTGATGACCGTTTTGGTCATTTTTTTTTAACCAATTTGTTAATGTTTGTAGGGTACTTTGTTGATTTTTTTGTTCATTTTGTGGATAATTTTTTGCATTCTGTTGCTAATTTCTTATTTTGGTGATAATTTTAGTACTGTGTAAAAAGTGCAACATGAAAGCTGCAGGTTGTAGTAAAGTTTTTGTTTTTCGGGCTTGTTTTTGATTCAGAATTTGAGTCAGAAAATCACAACATGATCCGTAATAATAACGATATAAACTCGACTAAAACATTATTTTTCCACCATTCTCTTGGATGATGATTTTTATCCTTTTTCTGATCGTTTTGTTCATTTTGTCAATAATATTGTTCATTTTGCTGATAATTTTGTTCACTTTAGTAATAGTTTTTTCCATTTTTGTTGATCTGTGTTTACTTTGTTGGTAATTTTGTTGATTTTGTGGATAATCGTGTCCATTCTGATGATGATTTTGGTGCTCTGTGGAACGCAGTAAAATAAAAGCTGCTACGTTTCGTTGTCGTCGTCCCACCGTGAGGCTCCTTCGGATCTAAAATGACCAGGATGTGATGATCGTTGTGGTTTTCGTCTGCTTTCGGGCGGCAGCGACTGTCTCCTTCAAACCCTCAGCTCCTTTTTTGTCTGGCGGTAAAGCAAACCCTCATCCTTTCCTATTATTTGAGGAAAATGCATTCCTGTAATAGGTTTGGCTGCTCAATGGTGCGCTGTACTCTGAAATTATGCTGATAGGCCTGTGAAATGGAAAAGTCCAGAAGAAACAGCTGCGTCTTAGTGAAGTACAAGTCCCTCTGTGGTATCATTTACTGACTGGCAGAGACTCTCATCATCCACTCATTGAGACGCAGCAAAAGCTAAGAGACAGAAAAAAATACAGGGACAGTCCTCATCTTTTTGCCTTCACAAAAAAAAAAAAAGATTGCAATTGGAGTGAGAGCGCCGCCTCTGCCGACTGGAACAAATGGAGTGTGTGGCCGTCGTGGGTCGGCTCCGTGATACACTGCGGCCCAAACTGCTTCTGACTCGGCCTCTTTTTCTTTTTCGAGCAGCGCTGCTTGTCAGCACCGACCTCTCAATCAATTTCTGGTTTGTCGCCGAAGGCGCTGGCCAATCGGCCGGGGCCCCTGCAGTGGCCTCATCCCACCTCGTGATGGATGTTGTTCTGAGCCGGAGACCTTGTCGGCAGGAAATGGGAAAAGCGGAGCACGCGGTGGCGTTTTGGGAGGATCGATAGCTCGTTAGGGGAACGTTTGATGAGCTTCGGCGTGGAAGGTAATTCAGCTATGAACTGAGCTCTCTGTCTTTCACTTATCGACACTCGCAGATTGTTGGAGCATGTGTTTTTTTTTTTTTTTTTCTTTACTTCACCACGGCCTTCCAGAGAAGATGGCAGAGGAGATAATTGGAGTGTGTTTGTGTTGGTGTGGGCGGCCGATGGCGTGCCCAGACCGAACCATCGCGGTGGAAATCGCTGAGTCAGCTCACTGCGAGTGGAGTGTGGAGTTAACAAGGAGACACAGAGAGGCTGAGAGTGTTGACCTTTATCCCGCCGTAAAGTTTGTAACTAAGGGGCTGGAAGCTCCTAGTGACGGACCATACATCATCCTAATCCGTCTGTGTGACACTCACACTCTGCTGCGACCGGCGGCGGCGGTTGATCCCCGACAACGTTCATCCCTCTGTGTTAATGAGAGGACGTCGCCATGTCATAAACCCACAGCAAACACGGAGAACGTTGTATCGTCATTACACTTGAATGTATGTGTACCGCTTATTATAGATGAAAAAATATTCAAAACAAACAGGAATGTCAAGAAAATTACATTTTGAGGAAAATGAGCATATGAACAGAAGTGAAGTACAACCTCAAAACGTTGGGACGCCGCGTAAAATGGGAGTGAAACCGGAAGACGATGATTTTCAAGTCAAGTGTTGAAACTGAGGCATTTTATTATTTCATGGAAAATATTAGTGCAGTTTGAATTTCATGGCAGCAACACTTCTCAAAAGAGTTGGCACAAGGCAACGAAAGTAACTGGCACAAATCAAAAATAACTGGAGGAGCATTTGACACTCACTGGTTTAACTGGTAACATGACTGGTATAAAAGGAGACTTTTATAGAAACAGAGCCTCTCAAATGTAAAGATGGACAGAGGTTCAACACTGGGACAAACTGTCCTGTAAAATGTGTCAGACTTGAAGATCCACCATCTACAGTGTATAATATCATCAGAAAATTCAGAGAAGCAGGAGGAAGGTGCACGCAACAGTTTTCCATTTGAAATGAGCTTTATTCGGTTTTAGGGTTTATTTACATCCTAATTCTTTTGGAAATTGAAATAGAAATCTGAAATACCAAAAAGGATGTTTCCTTTAATCAGTCAATCAATCAACCAATCAATAGTACTTTATTTGTCCCCGAGGGCCAATTACGTTTTCTCCCACTAAGGGGGAGGGAGCTGCAGCCCCATGAAGAGTGCAGCTCCATGCAGGTGGGGGAGGGATACAATGGGTAAGACGAGTAAAAAAGTTCCCAGAATTCGGCTCCTTTAGGGAAAAAGTTCTCATAGCTCGATTAGCAGACAAGTTACACACACATTAACGAAGCAAAGTTCCAGAGAGTCCTTGGTTCGTGTTGTGACGTGAGATCACGACAACACGGATGCATATGTGGTATCAGTCCCGATAAGGAAGTCAGCGCTCTCTGTCCTCATATGACCAGATGTTAAGAGTCTCATGGCGTTTGCCATGGTGACACAGGTCCGTAGAGTCCACTAAACCTCCAAATCAGAGTGTGTAGTGATAATCAGGGTGAGGATGAAAGCGGACCTTCATTCTCTAAATAGCGTCTCCTCCAAGGGGGGGTTGTAGCTGCGCTTAGGCCTCTCAAGGCCGGCGAAGGGGCCCAAAAAGCAAAAACAAAAGATAAGACAGTCACACTTTCAGAGGCATAAAAGAATTGAAACTCCTCAGTTAGTCCAATTTTATATTTTTGGTACCAGACCTCAAAAGACCACCTATGGAGAGACGCCTGTTATCATGGTTCTGAATAGATAAATGTCCATCACATCCTCAGTGGACAGCGTCTCAAAAACACATAAGTCCCCACGCGTCCACGGATCTTCACATGTCCAGCAGCCGCCATCCCCTAAGGACCCTCAGGGTTTCCCTCGTCGGGTTTCCCTCGACCCGTCTTCCTGTCCAAACAGCGTGTCAGCTGCATTGACGTCCAGCTGATCAAGTCCATGTTGCATTTGGGTTTCGGCAGAGACTCTGACAGGGCACGAAGCAAACACAGACAAGACACAGCAAGCAGAGAAAACTGGGACGGAAGCGAGACAGAAATGCATCCGCACTCTCTGAAAGCTGGAAGAGAAAAAAAAAGTGATTGACAAATTAACTGCTATAATTTGTCTGCAGTTTCTACTCTGTTACATCATTGAATCTAACCATTCTGTCACATATTCTATGTTCTTTGACGAATCATGTTAATCGTCAACATTAACCCGTTACATTAACAGTTGTTGCTGTTCATTTTTTTTAACTTAACATAAACGAACAGGTTGTCCTTAGATTGTATTGATGTCATGTAACTAGTGTGACTGGTCACATGACCAGGTCTCGTCACTTCCTGCCTGCACCTGTACGAGATGTCGGCCTCAAACCTGTCCAAAGGAAGCAAATAAAAAAACTGGAACTCAATTAACACATATAAATGAAATATTTTCCACCTATATTTTTAAAGCGTCTACCTCTGATATGTAATCAGAATTATATGCCAGCTGCATCTTTTGAACGTAAGAAGAGGAAATGTAAGCACAGGAACAATTGCTGGTGATATTTGAACACATAGTCATAGTGATACACTAGGTGTCAATGGTTTTAGCAGTTTATTCTATTTGTCTTACATTTTTCTCTGCACATCTTAAAACTGTCAGAGATTTTGGCTCTTCTGGGCTTAAAAGAACCCAAAGTGATGTGTGCTACATGACAGTCATGTGTGTCCCATCTTCAGCGGCTGAATGACTCCTACAAGATGATGCCATATGCCAAATCAGCTATCATCACTTGATGAAAGCACGAGACCCTATTATGGAAATCATGGCTGCAATTAGTGTAATAGGGGTGAACTAATAACGTTTGGGTACGAGGTGTGGGGTCTTGTTTCACCCAGAATCCATGCACATCTGCCTGAAACTGGCCTAGGACAGGACCCAGGTGGAGACCTTGGTCTGACTGAACAAGCAGAAGTTCATCCAGGGTGAACAGGTGCGCACGATAACCTTTTGACCTCACTGACGAAATGACCAAACAAGGTTATTATAATACGTGTAAATAGGTCAAATCAAAGAGTTTGTGTAACTTTAGATCATACGCTTTCCCATCGCCAGTAGTTGCCAAGTATAAAGCCTACATTTACACTAACATAACCAACATAAATATAAAAATTCATACATATCATGTGTTAGGGAGGTCGAAGGAGTGAAATTCATGCACTTATTGTGCAGGGAGAAATAAGGATTAAATGCGTTAATCATGAGCATTTTTAACTCAGCCCTTGTTGAAATTTGAAGTAGTATGTGTAATATTTCTCAGTATGTGCCTGAAGTTAATGAGAAAAAATGGATTTAATTACAGTTATGAAGCAAAACACTGATAATTACCCACAGGTCACATCTGCATATTTTAGGTAATAACGTGTCGGCAGGAGGAGGTTTCTTTATATTTCATCTTCCTCATCAGCTGCTCACGTCCAGTTGGTTCTTTATGTTCTGGTCTGTCAGTGAATCCAGTTGTGTTGATTATTTGGATCATTTTTATTATTTTATTATTACTTTTACACATTTTCTTCATTATTGTATTCATTTTTACTCATTTTCTTTCCTGTTTTGTTCATCTTCAGGCTTTCAGAGCGTGAAGCGACATTTCTGTCTTGTCTCCCAGTTTTCCCTGCTTGCCATGTGTTGTCTGTGTGTTTGCTTTGTTCCCGGACAGAGTCTCTGCCTAAACCCAAAAACAACATGGAACTGACCAGCTGGACCTCAACGCAGCTGACACACTGTCACGTACAGGAAGATGGGTCTGGGGGACCTGAGGGTCGTCAGGGGGCGGCGGCTGCCGGACATGTGAGGATCGGTGGGACGCCCGGAGACTTATGTGTTTTTGAGACGCTGTCCACTGAGGATGTGATGGACATTTATCTATTCAGAACCGTGATAACAGGATTCTGCTGATCGGCCTGGGTGTTTTCCTGATGTATCGTTTAAGAAGACGGACAGAACTGTTCAAAGCCCAGCAAAGCTTTGTGTCCAGCACAACACGGGACGATTTCTGAGTTAAATCAAAGAGTGGGTTACAACACGGAAGTGCTGGGGTCTCTTCATAGCTGGTCTGTTGAGGTCTGGTACCAAAAACACAGAATTGGAGTAACTGAGGAGTTTCAATTCTTTCTCTGAAAGTGTGACTGTCTTATCTTTTGTTTTTGTTTTTCGGCTCCCTTCACCGGCCTTGAGTGGCCTGGGCACAGATGCAACCCCCCGGGGAGGAGACACTGTGTCGTGACTGACGTCCC
>JAQQAE010008945.1:0-14896 GCA_029823295.1 Pseudamia nigra
CATGTGTGTGAATGAGAAGGAGCCAAGAGGAACGGTGAGGTTACAGGGAGCAGAGATAAAGAAGGTGGAGGATTTTACATGTACAGTAATATATAGAATGGACAAAATGTATCAAAAGTTTAACAAAATAATCCTAAAAATAAACAAAAATGTAAAATAATTTTAGACAAAATGAATAAAAATGAACAAAGCAGGAAACAAGCACATGAACAAACATAAAATAGTTAAAGAGATGAATAAAATAATGCAAAAAATAAACAAAAACATTCGACAAAAATAAAGAAATTGAATAAGAAAATGAACAAAATAACACAAACAACAACCAAATAAATTAAAATACCCCACAATGTAAACAAAAATGACCAAAATAATCTGAAAGTTGACCAAAAATGAAATGAAAAACTCTACAACACAAAGAAATCAGCCCACAGTTGAAGCATTAAATCATTCAGAAATAAATGCTCATCGTGACCTAAAGAAATTAATACGTATATCTAAAATAAAATGTCTGTGGAAATTACGACTTTACAGTGACTTTAAAGGCTGTATATTTTTACAATTAAGGTTAAAAAGACTTTTTAGGGATCTGTAAATGCACTGAGTGACTGAACAAAAACAATGATTCGTTATAAAGTCTGTTGCAGAAAAGAACCAGAAGTTTAACCAGACCTCAGTTAGTTTCTGAGTCGTTTAAATAATGTCCAGGCGTCACGACGGGACTGACTTCACAGGATAAATGTTTAACTCACTGGAAGACGCTCGGGCCGAACACGGTGGCGAGGTTCGGCGCTGTCATGCGGTTGTCTTTGTGGTTCGACTCCACCAGGGTGAGGAAGTGACAAAGGTAACGCAGGAGGCTGAGGTGAACGTCCGGAAGCTTCTGCAGCAGGTCTCCAATGTCAGACCAGGAGCTGACGTCTCCACACTCTGCGGACACAGGTCACAGGTCAACGTGGTGATGATAGTGATGAAATGCACACATTACTCACTGATCACTTCCAAGTGCTGATTTTTTTCCAGCTCAAATTTAAACTAGCGTGAAGACATTTTTTTAAAAATGGAAAAATATAGAGACTTTCATTTGTTTTGATTTTCAATACATCTGAATAAAAATAGCAGTGCAGAGGCTGATACTGAAATTGTATGCAGGGCTTTTCATGATATTACTGCCTGGTATGCTTAAAAAATTTATTAGACCAGCACCAAGTATAAGGTTTATGCTCTAAATTACCAAAATAATGTTTTATGTTTCTGTAATGGTTAATTAAGCCACCGATCAGAGAAAGCACTTTAATTTAAATGACATTTTTCTTGCTAAGATCTATTATTGTTGTCCATGAATTTTCAAATTTACTGTTTTACAAAAAAAAGCAGTTATTTTTTGAATAAGTTGCTTACTTTCATTCCTGAACCAAATTTTGTGCTTGATTAATTTCTGACTTGTCAGAGAAGTTGAGTGCCTGCTCAGATTTAGGTATAAAAGCATAAATTCACACCTCGTGACGCTGGATGGTCTTTGAGACACATAGGACAGGTGGTTTGTTTTGCACTCTACGTCAATTATCCACACACAACTTAATACATTAATGATAGATAGATACTGTATTTTAATGATCCAGAGGGAAATTAAAAAAAAAAAAAAAACCACTCGGGCCCAAACGGGGCTCAACCTGTGACCTTGGCATTATTGCTAACCACCTGAGCTAACCGGCTAGAAGGGAATAAAAGACCAAATAATAGTTATTTTTTTTATTTCTGTTTACCTTGTGTGGTTAAAAAACTCAAACTCACATTACTGACCAAGATCTTGGCCTCATACACATTTAATGCTATTTTTGTGACCCCAGGCCTGTTATAACGGTAACAAGCCACAGATCGACACCTGCAAGCAGGCTGACGACAATAAAAACGGAACAAAATAATCCGCCAAATGATCCAAACAAAAGAACAATGTTATGTAACTCCCTTCAAGTTATAGCTTGCACAATGTTTTTGCAAAACTTGGCCTCTGACCTCGACCTTCAGGGCAAGGTCTCCAAAATTAGCATTGTCATCGTTATTTGCAGCAGATGCATGCATGGTATCAATTTGACAAGGGTCTTTAACTCCCTGCTTGAATGATCGCATTCACAAGATTTTTATAAAAGTTGACCTTGAGATCAAGGCAGCTCAAATTGGAAATGGACTGAGATATTTAATATTTACACATATGGGATGAATTTGGCGAGCCTGCATTACTTCCCTCTGGATTATCACGTTCACAAGCTCAATGTTCCAGCCCCCACCATGTATCTTTTCTGGGTTTTTTTTTTGTATTTCTGGGTAGTATTTGTGGAGTTAAAAGCAATAATGTTTAAAATGGCCCTATCTTGCAAAATTCGTGGAACCAGACAGTGATCCAGAAGATCCATTTCTGAATGATCAAAAATCCATCAAAAACTGCGTATGAGTTATGGTGTTAACAAACCACTACTATACTAACTAATGCAGATGAAAAGAAACGGCATAGGAGGAAATAATGACACAATATGTCGTTTTTGTTAGTGTCATCGAAGAGTTTTTTATACAGTAGATATTCACTACTGTCAGAACTATGATTATCTCATACAGTGGCAACATGACAATTATGTAATACATCTTCAATTCAACTTGTATAATGCCAATCTGATTATCTCTAGGTGCTGCAGTGAATCAAGAAGCCACTTCACTACTGGTTTTCTGTTTTGTTCTATTCACACACAACTAGTAATTGAAGCAGGTAAAATAATTAAAAATATTTAGCGAGCTTTGAAAACTTAAATTTAGTAAAGGTGTCGTGCTCGGTGTTACAGCGAGGCTCGTCCACCTCCTCTGTGTAATACAGCATCTAACCTCGAGTTGTGGTGACTTGTGATACGTGACCATTAGAGCAAAAAAGCCTGAAAGTATGTTGATGCTATTACTCGTGATACATAATTGGGTCAGAGTTTTATCGGATTGGGTCCCGCACAACGAGGTGACGCAAATGTGGTGTGTCTATGTGTGTGAACGTGTGGGTGGGTGTGTTTGACTGTCTGGCTATGTGGGGGAGTGAGAAATACTTTCTGGAAGCTTGTAGATGTTTCTCTCGCTGCCCAGGACCATTTTAAAGACACCGTGGGGGTCGGCCTCAGAAGCCTCCTATTATCAGTGTCTACAATTGAAATAAGTACGAACACATCTGTAAATCAACAAAATGCCAGGTCGAATTGTGGC
Organism: Pseudamia nigra; assembly: GCA_029823295.1. Lineage (NCBI taxonomy): Eukaryota > Metazoa > Chordata > Actinopteri > Kurtiformes > Apogonidae > Pseudamia > Pseudamia nigra. Next base: position 3,235 of record JAQQAE010008945.1, read on the forward strand.
AATCTTTTAGCAGATTTTTTTTAAATCAGTTTTTGTAGTCATAAATGGGGTATTACTTTTGATTTTATCATCATTTATCTACTCAAACTGCTGTAGTTAAATAATCATGTAAACTTTACTCTTTTAAAGAACCTTTATAGCCGCTTTAGTGCATATTAGTGAATTTACAAGGTAATTCCCAAGGCAAGGTTGGATGTAGCTTCCCAGCGCACACAAAACGCACATACCGTCGCAAACTGTGACAAAACAAAGACAGAAACAGGCTGTAGAGTGATGATCAAACCTGAAATTCCAAAAGTCTCACAGCAGAAAACAGACTATTATTCACATGTTCTGAAACCACTCTGCAGTGTCCTGAATAGTGTAAAAAGCTGCAGCAGGTGGTGCCGGATACTCATTAATAATAATCTGACAGCGGATGGTTTTGTAGCTGTTAGAAAGGACACACACTAAACAAAAACAAACGCAACAATTTTGTTTTTGCTCCCGTTTTTTCATCAGCTGAACTCAAAGGTCAAAGACTTTTTTATGGACACAAAAAGTCAATTTCTCTCAAACATTGTTCACAAATTTGTCTAAATCTGTGTTAGTGAGCACTTCACCTTTGCCAAGATAATCCGTCCCCTTCACAGGTGTGGCATATCAAGACGCTGATTAGACAGCATGATTATTGCACAGGTGTGTCTTAGTCTGGACACGATGAAAGGCCACTCGAAAATGTGCGACCACCATTTGCCTCACACAGCGCAACACATCTGGGCATAGAGTTGATCAGTTTGCTGATTGTGGCTGTGTGAAGCTACTGGATGTTGGCAGGAACTGGATCACATTGTCCGATAGCATCTCAAACATGCTCAATGGGTGACACGTCTGGTGAATATGCTGGAAACGCCACAACCAGGATGTTTTCAGCTTCCAGGAATTGTGTCCAGATCTTTGCAACATGGGGCCGTGCGTCATTATGCTGCAACATGAGATGATGGTCATGGATGAACGGCACAACAATGGGCCTCGGGATCTTGTCATGGTATCAATAAAATGCACCTACAGTAGGTTCATATGTCGATAACATGCGTCTGTTCATACCTCAACCCCACCATGGGCCACTCAATTCACAACGTTGACACCAGCAAACCGCTCGCCCACATGACAGCATACACGCTGTCAGTCATCTGCTCCCTACGGTGAAAACTGAGATTCATCTGCGAAGAGAACACCTCTCCAACGTGCCAGACGCCATCAAATGTGAGCATTTGCCCACTCACGGCAGTCAGGTCGAGCCTCCCATGAGGACGAGGAGTATGCAAATGAGCTTCTCTGAGATGTTTCCTGACTGTTTGTGCAGAAATTCTTTGGTTATGCAAACCGACTGTTGCAGCAGCTGTCTGGGTGGCTGGTCTCAGACCATCTTGGAGGTGAAGATGCTGGATGCGGAGGTCCTGGGTTGGTGTGGCCGGTTAGATGTACTGCCAAACTCTCTGAAACTCCTTTGGAGATGATTTATGGCAGAGAAATGGACATTCAATTCATGGGCAACATCTCTGGTGGACATTCCTGCAGTCATGCCAACTGCACGCTCCCTCAAAATATGTGACATCTGTGGCATTGTGTTGTGTGATAAAACTGCACATTTTCGAGTGGCCTTTTGTCGTGTCCAGCCTAGGACACACCTGTGCAATAATCATGCTGTCTAATCAGCATCTTGATATGCCACACCCGTGAGGTGGAGGGATCATCTCGGCTCACTGACACAGATTTAGAAACATTTGTGAACAATATTTGAGAGAACTGGACCTTTTTGTGTACGTAGAAAAAAGTTCAGCTGATGAAAAATGGGAGCAAAAATAAGAGTGTTGCGTTTATACTTTTATTCAATGTATTTGGTGTCAGTGAAGACTCCGTACTACTTCATTTTGAATAGTTTAATGTGGGCAAAATGCAGTACACTGTAAACCCTAATACAGTACCAGATTCCTCTTTAAATTATACTACTTTCTTAATATTCTGGGGGCGAGATGGGAGGGCCGGATGGAGCCCGCAGACCACCAGTTGATGATCACTAACCTAGAATCAGTTGATATGTGGGCACACACACTGGTCTTCTTGTGCACTTTCTGATTAGTTGATTATTAACAAGTGCTGTTAGATTAATCAAACAAACACACTGCAGGTGCCGTTTGTCTAAGGTGTTACGCCAACGGTCACTCATTTGCCGGCGTACAGAAAATTAATTAAAATCCAAACTGCTCCACAATATGTTAATTTTCCACGTATTTACTGGGTAAAAATCAAGTCGTTAGGGGACTGCAAAGCAAAGCTTTAATCACTGTATGTGATGGCACATTTTAAATTTATCAAAGAATTGCAGCTCCTGTGTTTAGATACTGGAAATATGTCAATTTTGATAATATTTTACCCTGCAGGTTTGCAGGAGCACTACACTGCATTCATTACAGATGAGTTAGTATTCACAGTGTTTCTGGCAGCTGTTTAGCAACATTACAACACGAAGAAAAGCTTTAGTGATGCAATTAATACGACCAAACACTTTATATGATGCTGGCATGTTGTTTACTGATTTGAATAAGGTCAGAGTCTCACTTAAGCCTCGTTGTTATTGACACCGAGTTGAACTTGATTAATAAATGCCACTTAAACAAATACGCTTCATGGTCTGTGGGAACACACAGATGATAAAGTCTTATCAAAACACGGCAGAAAGGCCATAACAATAACACAGAGTGCAACCAAAATAAATGCACTGAATAGTCCAAGTAGCAAAGGCCAGTTTTCTAAATGCAATATTTGGCCACAGGCCTCGAAAAATTGGGCCGTTATTTATTGAGTGTATAAGGACGAAGTCAGAAGTGGAGCCAGAACAGACACTCGTCCACCATTAAAGAGATTAAACGATGGAGGAGAGGACAGCGGCAGCGCTGATGCTTCAGCTGCCAAACGACTCGGTTTACCTTTTATGACCTCCAAGTTTATTGGCAAAAAGATGAGGTCCATCTCCCCGTAAATCATTTATACTCACACACGGTGGCTTTACTGCCCCACCTGCTGTTCATGGCCACAGTGCTAATAGTGCATTTCAGCACCTAAAGATAGCATTGCTACCAACAAATCAGAGCCATGACCGAGATATTTAAAACATATTAATATCACATGATGGATTTGAGAAGTTGCTGAAGACGGGTATCTGTAAACCACTGATTTACCGGAGCAGGGTGGATGATTCAAGTCTGCGCCAGGGTGTCTACAGCAAGACACAGACATTCAGTGCTTTTTAAGACATTTTTCAGATCATTAAAACCATATTTAACACTAAGGTTTGAATAAATCACACTTTGCTTCACTCAAGCACTGTAAATCAAATTTTTTACTAGACATAAATGACCATTTTTATGTATGTTGCTCCTTAAATGTACAAAACGATAGTGTATAAGACTGAAACATGAGCACTGCCTTTGAAAACATTAAGTCAGAATTTAAAAAAAACAAGCCACAAATCATAAAAAAGCTACAATACCTGAACAAAAATATTGTTCATTTTGCTGATTCACCAAAAATGAACAAAATAATATGCTAATTAACTGCACACTGTGTTGAAATATTCAACAAGAGAAAAATAAATCAGCGTTTTCAAGTGCAAATAGAAAGTAAAAAAACAAAACGAGCAGTGGGCAGACTTCGGTTCAACGACGTGGACAGAAGGGCGTGATTGTCAAAACCACGCAAAACGAAATGAAACCTAAACAAACTCAAATTTCAGATTATTTATTGATTTGAAAGCATACAGAAAAGAAACAATGAATTTTACACAAATATAACTTTGGATTTCAGCATAGGCATAGATTTGGGGGGGGGGGGTATGTCCCCCTCAATATTTGTAAAATGTCCATGTGCCCCATTTTCTTTACTGTTTTCTTCATTTTGTCGCTTACTTCCTTCATTTTTGTTCATTTTTCTTGATTATTTGGTAGATTTTTTTTTCATTTTGTCACTTATTTTGTTTATCTTATAATTCCTTTTACCATACGTGTTCACTATCTTGATTATTTTGTTCAACTTTCTTCACAGCAGTGTGTCTCCCTTGTTTTCCTGTTTATTTGGCTCACCTTACGCATTTTGTTCATCTCAATTATTTTCTCTACTTTTGCACGTTGTTTTGATTGTGTTCATTTTTTGTTGATTTTTTTTTTTGGATTTCAGACATGTTAGGGCTTTTTGAGGAGCCACGGCCTCCTGATGACAAAGAAGCCGGGTGTTCTCTTACCCTGGTAGTGTTGTATGAGTGCTTCCTGGACTGTAGAATCCACCAGGCCCTGGGGCAGGTCCCTGAGGTACTGTTTGAGCAAACTGGCCACCGTGCTGGTATCGGACTCGGAGAGAAGGTCCACATCTTGTCCGCTCTCTAACCTCTGCTTCAGGGTCTCCACAGCGCGGACGTTACCGTTCACTCGAAACAGGCCCTCCTCATGAAGACCTAGAAAATGTCACACCTTTCTGTTTTACTCCATTAAATTCCTTCCTGTGAATTTTTTTTTTTTTGCCAGTATTGTCTGTTTTTCCCATTGTCACCAATATGGGATAAATACCTATTACATTTCATTGCACAGTTTTTTTTTCTGTCCATTATTTTGATAATTAAAGTTCAATCTTCATTCACTGCACTAAAAACAAAAGCGAACCACTGTGTTAAGCCTCAGAATAACTTTTAGTTTCACTTTTCTTTAAAGTAAAGTTTATCTATTGACCGCAAATGTTAATACTATTCAAGAACATTCATTTTTTTTATCATGCAATACTTAAACATGGCAACAGGAACTTATACTTCAGTAGACAGCAAACAAAAAGTACTGTAAAATCTAGCCTGGTTAAAGTTGGAAGTAAGAGACACTCGCGAGATTTGGGGTTTCCATGACAACCACTATTTTTTACCAAATTTATAGGCTGGCGTTTTTATTTTATGATTGACATCTACTGGCAGATAACGGTGTTTTTTACTTGACAGTTTTTTTTGACATATTCCACCGCCGTCAACATGTCACACAAGAAAAACCGAGAAAAGACAAAGTCAAAATCCCGTCAAATTCGCTTCTGTTACCAATGGAGCAGCCGGTGCAGAACAAACCCGTCAATCGTCAAATTAATAATATTAAGTCTACGGTGCAAAGAGCAAGATGTCATACACAAACACGACATTAAACCACTACGATACTACGATTTCATCCAAACACGGTCCAAAGCTTCCCGGAAAACCCAGCGTTAGCGCACACTGACATCTAGTGGTCAAACGCAGGAACTACATAACAATAAATCTCCAATAAAAATATTTATTTAAAATATGCTGTTGGGTAGGTTTGAGAGAAACAAAAGGGAGCGTGACTTTCTGTGTTAATGCTACACACGTGCCGAGTAGGAGAGAAAAAAAACATTACATTACCTTATACAAATCATTTGATGTTCACTGCAAAAGCAAACTGCTGATTTATGGTATTTAAAAACTGACCAAAGCAAATGGATGCATTTGATTTGAATGACTTGCAGATACCGAGACCAGATATGATATGGTAGTTAAAACGGATTTAAATGACTTTGTCAAAAACGTGACTTAGTGGCATAACCATGAGTGGAAGATTGTCTCGAACACAAGAAATTGTCACCTATTAATTGTCACTCAGTTTGCATCAAACACTTCACATCATGTTTTCTGGTGAATTTGTCTTTTGTGGAAAATCTCGGAAATCTCTTACTTCAAGATCCAAAACCTTCCTGAGACACAACCTTACGATAAAAAATGTTTTTAATTGACTTTTTTTTTTCTCCACCACTAGCCAATATTGTAAGTAACTATACTGTACTTCACACAAAAATAAATCACATGACCTCAAATTATGGAAAATTTAAAAAAAAAACTGCCCCATCGTGTTGTGTCTACGAGCAGTGTTAAGCTTTATAGTTTTTTTTTAAATTCATGGCCTTCTGCTTTTATCATCTTTTACTTGTGGACAAACAGTGTAAATATGCTGCATCGAATCTCTTGGATTGTTTGTAATAAGGTGCATAGCTTCACAGTTGTGGAACTTGTAAATGCGTGCTTTAATAATCTTAAATCCCTAACATTTCCTTTTATTTGGATGAGTATTGTTATTGTTTGAAACAGGGAATGATGCCTCACCGTGGCTGCGGAGATGCTCCACCAGCCTCCTCACCACAAGAGGCACCCCATCTTTCATCAGACCTTCCTCTCTCAGCTCAAACAGAGATTTCCCAAACAGCTTGGTGTGCTTGGCCGTCACCGTCCTACGTCTCAGGATGGGGATCTGGACCATCTTCTTCATGTCTTCTTTGACCTGCACCGCTGCCTTGTTGTGCTGCAGACAGAAGAGCAGAGCGAGGTTCAGCAGAGTTGGCATCGGGCATCGGGTCAGGCGCCACAGAGACAGCTGTTCTGGAGGAGAGAGGCTGGCCCTGCTCAGCGGGTCAAAGGGCGTTTGGTATCTGTGGTGTGAGTGAACGTCGACGTGGTTCTGATGACACAACTGAACACGAAGTGCACATACGGGACAGGAAGAGAGAGAGAACAGAAAGAAGAGAACGAGGACGAGCATGTGTTGCCACGACAAATATCAGGTTACCATGCAACACCTTTAGGCAAAGGCATCGCCGCAGTGATCCACACGTGCACAAATACAACACACACATTTAGGGTGTGATGAGGACGATGTGGGCATTTTTAGAATGAATGGATAAATAATCTCAATAGAAATGCTATCAACACGTTTCTTTGTGGCTTCAAATGTACAGACAAGATTGTAGTTTTCAAAACAAAGACTACAAATAGTCTTTCTTTTGAAGACTAGTTTGATTTTTATGTGTTGTGGAATAGTTTATGCATTGATTTTTCACATGGGTTTATGAAGGGAACAAGAGAAAAACTGAAAGAAGAAACTTAGACAAAACGGATGAAAAAATGTGGACATGATAATAAGGAAAATTAACAAAATTAAAGAAAATAATTAAGGGCACGAGTGCAAATGAAGAAAACAATGAAGATGAAAAAATGTGAACATAACAATGAGGAAAATTAACAAAGTTAAACAAAATAATTAAGGACACGAGCACAAATGGAGAAAACAATGAAGAGATTAAAAAAAATGCAGAAAAATAATGAAGAAAATAATAAAAATGAAGGAAAATAACAAAGAAATTGACAAACATGAAGACAAAATGAACAAAAAAAAGATCGATAAACAAATTGATTAAGGAAATGAACAGAATAACCAACAAAATTAGCAAAAATTAATAAAGTAACTAAGCTAAAGAACTACAGTGAACATAGCAGGCAAAATGTCAAAAACAATAAAAAGGGGAGAATATAATCTCAAAATTGAAAGAAAACAATCAAGAAAATAATTAAAAACTGAACAAAAATGAACAAAATAATTATAACTGAAACAAAAGTTAACCAATAAATGAACAAAAATAAATGAAATGGTCAAAATCAGTTGAAAATTAGATAGCGAATGAACAAAAATGAACAGAATCATCAGAATTAAACACAAATGAACCAAAATAATGAACAAAATAAACCAAATTAAACAAAAATGAGCCAACACATAAAGGAAATAATCAAAATCAAACAAAAATGAATCTTGTACACTCTAAAATACCGGTAGATTTTCATTTATAAAGTCACTGGCCGACGTCCCTCTTACTTCCATTGCTACATAAAAAAGGTCAAATCAGGTCAATTCAGCTGCATCATCATTTTTTTCATCCTATGAAATGAGCTGTGAAAAACACCGTCCCGTTGTAACGAATCCGTTACAAACCCAACAGAATCTCAGTGAACCAGTGTCACCGAGTCCGTTCAAACCCGCACGTTGATCCACCGACGCTTTTTCCCAGTTTGATATTATTAATCTCATTCATTTCCATTTTTGTTTTTTTTAAATCATATCTTATGTGTTGGTTTTATGTGTACGTACAGTTTAACTGTATGCATTACGCAACTTCGTTTTACCTCATGTATTAATGTGCTGCTGTCTCAGCCAGGACATTCTTGAAAAAGAGGGTTTTAAATCTTTTCCTGGTTTAAGAAAGACTCAGGGACACGATTACACATTTTAAAATCAAAAACAAGCGCTGCGCCATAATTTAACACCAACATAGACATACATCTCCTTTGATCCCTTGTTCTGTAAACATGTTTCCATGGTCACACTTTAGACCATGAAACACATTTTAGACGTCCATTAGTTGCTTATTATGGATTATATGGATTATATAGACACTATTAATACTTGTAGTAAATCAAATTAACTTAGCAAAGATCTGTGGTCAACATGGATGAATTTGTTTCCTAATCTACAATGTTACCATCTACATTATTTTGTCGTGTATTACATTTTTTAATATTAATTTAGCCCCTTCACGCATGGTGTCCTTTATACTAGACAGGAACAAGGTGAACTTTATATTTGATTTGTAGTAATTAAAAATATGAAGGCAAAAAGCAAAGCAAAACGCAAGACAGTGAGTACTTTGAACAAAATTATTTATCTCATAAGACGCAAAAGGTGCAACACAGTAAAGAAATTTAAAAAAAAAAGAGGCAACATGAACAAAATCAGAAGCAACATAAACAAACCAATCAAAAAAGAACCAAATTTGGTGTATGAAGAAGAAAGGAAATAAACACAATGAGATAAAAAAAAATGAACAACATAATCAGGTAAATGAACCTAAATTAGTTGCAGAAACAAGAAAAATAACAAAAATACAACAGTCAGGAAAATGCTTTAAAAATGAACAAAAGCAGTAAAAACCACCATGGTTAAGTAATTTTTTTCTACATTATCAAATAGTAACTAAAACACAGTTTTGATTGTATTTTACTAAATTGACATGCCCTGTTGGAAATAATTTAACCACTACTTTTAACCACTACAGTAATGTTCAACCACTACCACTAAATCTCCAGCAGAACTTTTCTCTTCTGTTAAAAGAAGTCTTTCCTCCCCCGTCACCTTTGTCTTGCTCTCGGTGGTTCTCTTGGGTTTACTCTGTATAGTCATGAGGGCTCGGCCTCGAATTGTGAAGCGCCTAAAGATAATCGGCGATTATGATTGGCGCTATACAAATAAAGATTGATTGATTGATTGATTGACTGCAGCTGTGGGTAAGTGTTTACACTAACAACATGTCATATGACTTTGTTTGACACTGCGTGGTGGAGCATCAGCAAGCTAGCGGCTAACATTAGCTTCCCATTGAGTCCCCTGGCGTGAACGCTTCATAAGCCCCGCTGCTGTTCGTCCAAATATGGTCACATCCTGTTTTTGGCTCCAGGAAGTGACAACCCGATTGGCCTCAAAACGACCCTTCAGAAACTAATGGGTGACGTCACGGTCACTTTGTCCAGTTATATAAACAGACTATGGAATGGACCCCGGGACAATAGCGGACACCTTTGTATGTCGCTAACGGACCCAGCAAACACACTTCCACGCATGTCGCACACCTCAGCTGACTCTTTGAACACAAACTTCTTTCTGCCAGGCTGAGCTTAAACCCACACTAAAGCAGATGCTGGGACGTGTTTGATGTGTCAACTCGCCCGCTTTAGGTTTCAATGATATCTTTTGTGGGCAAACACTGACACATGTCTGTTTGCCTTAATACAAACACACACAGCAGCTTACAGCCCACCGTCTGGGCGTAAACACCACACACTCCACGCCACATCCATCTAACGCTGGGTAAATTATTGATGGATTCAGCGCATGAACTTATACCTTCCTGGATTTCAGAGAAACACCAATTCGGAAGCTCGGAGTTTCCCTGTTGTTGCCATAGAAACAACCGCACCATGTGACTGGCGGCTCCAGAGTTCACCACTTCAAACAAGTGAACTGACCCGCAGAAATGAGAGGCCCTGGCTATGATTATGGCGCAATGAGGACCATAGTGACACAGTGGCTGGTCTGTGTGAAGAGGCAACAAGTGGGTTCAGAAGAAATACAGTCAAAAGTTTGGACACACCCTTCAGTCCACTGTCTTTACATCTCACGTTAATATTGAAGGCATCCAAGCTGTGAAAGACAAGGTATGGGACTATGTCATAAACAAATAACGGATAAAATTCTCCTATACATGTAAAATGTATGTGAGGAGGCATTTTATTCAGGCCTTTTCCTTCATTTGGATGGTTTATGCATCCATTTTCTGAATGGGTTCATGAAGGGAAGAGAAAAAAGAAAATGTGTTTAAGAAAATTGAACAAAATAACCAAACTAGTGAAATAAAATCTGAACAAAACAATGGAGAGAATTAAGAAAATTAAACAAAATATAAAAGAACATGAACAAAAATGAAGAATACAAGAAAGCGACTCACAAAAGTGAAGAAAAGTAGTGAAGTGCACGAACTACACTTGATGAAAAATGAACAAAATTACCAAAAAATTTTTTAAAAATTGATAAAAAGAACCAAGCTATAGAACCGCGGTGAATATAAGAGGCAAAAATGTCCAATACCGAATAAAAAGGGAGCTCATTTCAACAAAACAATCAGGAAAATTAAAAAAAACTGAACAAAAACGAACAAAGTTTTCAAATGTAAACAAAAATTAACAAATGAAAAAAAATAAACTAGTCGAAATCAACGAAAGCAAATCAACGAAAAAGAAACCAAACAGAATAATCAGAATTAAACATAAATAAACTAAAAAAAAGCACAAAATAGAACAAAACAATCAAAATTAAAGAAAAAATAAACAAATGAACAAAAGCAAACAAAATCATCCGAACGAAACAAAAATATACCAACATGAACAGAAATAAACAAAAAAATGAGCAAAAATATTAAATATTCAACAAAAATTAACCAGGCAAAGGGGCAAAAATGAAACTGAATTATCAAAATGAAACAAAAAAAAAATCAACGGAATTATCAAGATTGAGCAAAAACGAACAACAAAACCAGAAAACAAAAAAGAATAAAAGGACAAAATCATCAAAACTAAACCAAATATATATAATAACTGATATATTTTAGATATAGCAGTATAAACCACGGATGGTGCGGTGCACGGGTGGGATGTGTGCGCCTCCTCCTCTCCTCCGGCCGCTGCTGACACAGACCAGGAGTGTGTCCCCTGTGTGGTGAATCGTGTTGACATAATGGGCACAGGTACAGCGTGTGCCACGGTGAGATCAGCTGATTAGGAAGCAGCTCGCAGATGGCGCTGAGGTGGATGAGGAGGCACGATCTGGTCCACGGCAGCGTTAATACGTCCTGCATTTGCACACGAACCAGCAGCAACTTCACACGAGCCGATAAGCGTTGAACGACGTCCCGAGTGTGAAATGACATTTAAACGCACCCGAGTTTTAATCCCTGAAACAAACATTAATAGTTTTCTGACACGTGGCATCACTTATGGGTTAAACTGCATCCGGATATTTTAACGGTGCCGGGAAAAGGTGAAGCATAAATGTTCTCAAACATATAAATTGTCATATCAGCCTGATTTGTTCAAGGTTAAAAGGTTTGTTGTTTTGCTGGAAAATCAGTTCGTATTTTTGATCTATTAGTAAATGATGCAACAACACAAAAACAACACGGAGGATGCACAAAAAGTAAAAGATGC
>JAQQAE010008946.1:0-14896 GCA_029823295.1 Pseudamia nigra
GATCTTTGAGTCCATCTCATGAAAAATGGGATCAAAAACAAAAGTGTTGCGTTTATATTTTTGTTGAGTGTATATGTAAATGGCAGTCTTTTTGATTTCTGAACATTTAATACCATCTTCAGTCATCTTCTAAATACATGGTTCAGGGCACATGTTTAGGAGCCTATTTATGTATATTGAAGTCTAGATTTATTTTTTTAGGTTCTTTATATGCTCCTTTTAATAACTGATCTGTAGACTGAGCCACTTTCATCATAGATTTGATGGTTTTGGCGACGGCACTTGAGGACACATTCAAAGTCCTTGAGATTTTTTGGACTGACTGACCTTCATGCCTTACAGTAATGATTAACTGTGTTTTCTCATGACTGAGTTTTTTTTATGAATACAAATATGGATTTGTGCAGTAGTTTAGTGACACTAATAGGGCTACTGACTCTGTACCCACATGTCTTCTGTAGAAGACAACTGATGTTCTAAAACACATTAAGAAGGCAAGATGGGCCACAAACAATCTTTCTGTCAGGGACAAAAACAATTTTTGCTGAAATGTCACCGGCGTCAAACAGAGCCCTGGTCTCACCGTGGCAGTCAGGTCAAGAAGAAGCCACGTGCATCATCAGCCGAAAGGAAACACATCTTATCTTCCTGCTTTACGTTGATGCCTTCAGTTTGGTGTTATCTCATGCTCCTGACAAAAACTGTTTATGTAAGTCTTGTATTCCATCTGCAGTCAGACTTTCTTAAATGACACTGCTGCAGCTCTTTTATCATTTTTATTGCTTTTACTTCGTCTTCAGTATACTTTTCAGTGTTTTTTATTGTTCATTTTATTCATTTATTTCACTGTACATTTACGTTGCAGAATTCTGCTCCATTCTAAACGTGCGCTTTATCTTGCTCTTTGCACATCAAGTACTGTTGGTGTTTGTTTTAGAATGGAAATGGATTGGGTGGCTGCAAACTAATTACCCTTCAAGGGTTTAAAGTTCTTCTGAATCTGAATCACATTAAGGGGTAGAAAATGGATGGATGTCCAAACTTGTAGATTAACTGTGATTTATCTTTATTTTTATTTCCCTGTAATCAACATTCTTGCATACCATAACACAGTCTTCCAGTGAAAACACACTCCCTCTGTTTCCTGCTGTGGTGGACCATCACAGCAGCAGATGCACCGTGTTTATCTCCTCCTGGGACCCACAACAGTGCCTCATCCTTCCTCCTCTTCTATTTTCCCATAATTCATCCCTTTCTTAACCCCCCCGCTGCCCATGTAAGGCAGAAAGCCCCAGGACAGATGCAGATGTCGGATGATGACAGCACTGAGCCTCAGGGTGGTGGCCTTGTAAGGAGAAGCAGGATGGACCACCTCTGCTAAACACCTCATCCATCATGAGGAGGTGGCCTTTTGCTACAATGTACGCTCACTGGACGCTAACATCGTCATATTTTTAAATCACTTGAACTTCATATTCAGATGGTTCCTTTCAGTTTTCATTTAGTTTGCATAATTGCAGTCTTAATATTTGTTGATTATTGCCATTATATGTACATTACTTTAAGTAAAACACTTTTACTTCGACATCTGTGGATCGTCTTGGAAATTTGAACGTTTCCTTTTTGTGCCATTGTCTGCCTTTACTGCATACGTTTATGATGGAGAGAAAAAAATTTACAAAACTAATGAGAAAATGAGACGAAATAAACAACGCAATCAAGGAGATGGCAAAAAAAAAGCAACAAAATGAACAAAAATGAAAAAAACAGCAGCAAAATGAGCAAAAATGAACAACAAAATAAAGACAATGAACAAAAATGAACAACAATTGAGAAAAATGTGCCAAAGGGTAAAGAAATAAGCAAAAGTGAACAAATAAGCAGCAACATAATCAAAAAATTAACAAAAGTTACTGTAAATGAGGAAAAATAACAAAATATGTGCATAAATTAAATAAAAGTTACTGAAAAAATGACCAAAATTTGTAATAATATGAACAAAATAAACCCAAAACGAGCAACATATTATCAAAATTGATCAAACGAATAAAAATGAGCAAAATAAGCAACAAAACTGAACAAAAAGCAACAAAAAAACAACAAAATGAGCAAAACTCAACAAAAATAATGAGACAAATTAATTAAAAAAACCAAAAAGGAACATGCATACACCACAAAATGAGCAACAAATGAGCAAAATTAATGAAATAAGTAAAATGAGCAAAATAATCAACAAAACTGAACAAAAAGCAACAAAAAGGCAACAAAATGAGCAAAACTCAACAAATAATGAGACAAATTTACCAAAAGAGCAAAAAGGAACAAACATACACCACTTGCTGTGTTCCGTCTGTGTCTGCTTCGTCTCTCACTGCATCTCGGACCAAACTTAAAAAAGAATCATAGAAATGATCAGCTGGGCCTTAAACACAATTGACACCATCTTTTCAAACAGAAAGACGGGTCCGGGGTAACCCGAGTGCCTGCGGGGTACATGAGGGACACATGGGACAATTGGAAGCTCATGTGTCTTTTCGTATCTTTCGATTGAAGATGTTGACGATATCTACAGTATTTGGATTTATGATCACAGGATTTCTGCTGATTGGCTTGGGTGTTTTCCTGGTGTATCAACTAATAAAGAAGACGGACAGGGCTGTTCAAAATGTGGACCTGGCGAAGCTTTGTCTCCACATTGAGCAATTGGGGAGAGCTCTGGCAGTGGAGAATGGGACGATTTCTCAGTTAAATCGAAGAGGGGTTAACATCTCAGAATCACTGGAAGCTCTCCAAGGATCGATATTAAGGTCTACAAATTATAAACACATAGAATTGGATTGAGAGGTCTACAAGTCTTATTCTGCCTCTGAAAGTGAGACTGTGTTATTTTGTTTACGTTTTGGATCCCTAATGCATTGCTCTTGCAAATGAAAACCTCCAGGGAAGAGACTGAGTGAGAAAACAAAGTTTTGGCTTCTCCCCTCCCCCACTTACACCAGCACTCTGATATGGGGTCAAGTTGAACTTTCTGTGGACATGTGTCACCATGGTAACTATCGTGGAATTTTCTGAGAGAGGATTCTTGACTTTACTATCAGAACTGAAAAGACACAATGCATCCAGCAGACACTACGCCACAATGACACTCACACCCAAAGTCTCTCTGATACTTATTGCTGTGTTAATGAATGTTTGCGTAACAACTTGTCTGCTAATTTTGCATATGAGGTTTTTTTTCTACGTGACTACAATTTTGCTTCCTATGGAGCCTAATTCTGGAAACTGCTTTTTTTAAACTCTCTTTTCCTATTGTACCCCTCCCCCTTTTTTCCCCCCAACTACAAGGCAAGCTCAGTTCACTGCCATTTGTAAATTTCCCCTTTCTGTGGGATCAATAAAGTATCAATCAATCACAATCAATCACAATGAGCAACAAATGAGCAAAATTAATCAAATGAGTAAAAATGAGCAAAAAAAAAAAAAAACAACAAAACTGAAGAAAAATCAACAATATAAGTAACAGAATAAACAAAAGTCAGAAATCTATATAAATGTTTGTTTTGATTTCTATTTCTTTCGTTTTTGCCTTACTTTTATTTGGATATTTTACTCTGAATCCGTGCATGAATTCTATAGATTCCATATTATGAAAATACTCGAGTTTGTTTCCCAGTACTTCTAAATACTTGTGCTCGTTATGAGTCTGACCTGTCCGGCGTAGAGTCGGTCCAGACACTCGTCGATCCATTTCTCCACGTCCAGTCTCCTCTGCAGCTCCTTCCGGTTGTACTTCACCGTGACCCGCGCCTGTCGCTTGGAGATCCCGCAGCCCTGCTCCTCGAACGGCTCTAACCCTGACGGATGAGGGGGTTCGTCCGGGCTCGGTCCGCTCTGGCCCTCTGCCATGTCTGCTCCGGACTGGTCTCAGCGAGAGCCTCAGACTGGTCCGACTGGTTCCGCGTGTTTTCCCGGAGCCTGGAACTGGGAGGCGACGACGGCGCAGGCTGATGGATGGTAATGAGACAGGACGCAGTTACTCAGTGACTGCGTTATAAAACTGCGTCAAAGCGCAAGGAATGAACATGTGGATCTAATGAGCCAAACTAAACCCGTTTTCTATGAAATGTAAATGAAAAGTACCACTCTCACACTTTCGGGTCATTTTCTTATTATTTTGTCATTTTTGTTCATTTAATTGATTATTTTGTTCATTTTTGTTCATGTTCTTGGTTGTTTTGCTCATTTTCTGTTCATTGTTATTATTATTTTGTGTATATTTATGGTCATTTTTGATTATTTTGTCCAGCTTTGTTCATGTTTTGGTTACTTAGTTCATTTATGTTCATTTTTATAATTTTGTGGATATTTTTCATCATTTTATTGTTTATTTTATTCATTTTTGTTCATGTTCTTGATTGTTTTGCTCATTTTATGTTCATTTGTGTATCAATTGAACAATTGATTGTTCAATTGATAAATTGATTTTTCAAAAACAATCAATTTATCAAAAATCTAAAATATTTGTGTTCATTTTATTGGTTATTTTTGTTTTTTCAGGTCATTTTCTTGATTATTTGTTCATTTTTGTTCATGTTCTTGATTGTTTTGCTCATTTTATGTTCATTATTGTTAATATGTGAATATTTATGGTCATTTTATTGATTATTTTGTCCAGTTTTGTTCATGTTTTGGTTACTTAGTTCATTTATGTTCATTTTTATAATTTTGTGGATATTTTTCATCATTTTATTGTTTATTTTATTCATTTTTGTTCATGTTCTTGATTGTTTTGCTCATTTTATGTTCATTTGTGTATCAATTGAACAATTGATTGTTCAATTGATAAATTGATTTTTCAAAAACAATCAATTTATCAAAAATCTAAAATATTTGTGTTCATTTTATTGGTTATTTTTGTTTTTTCAGGTCATTTTCTTGATTATTTGTTCATTTTTGTTCATGTTCTTGATTGTTTTGCTCATTTTATGTTCATTATTGTTAATATGTGAATATTTATGGTCATTTTATTGATTATTTTGTCCAGTTTTGTTCATGTTTTGGTTACTTAGTTCATTTATGTTCATTTTTATAATTTTGTGGATATTTATCTTAATTTAATTCATCTTAATTTGTTGATTAGATTGTTCATTTATGTTCATGTTTTTGATTATGTAGTTCATTTTATGTTCATTATTGTAATTTTGTGGATATTTTTCATAATTTTATTGATTATTTTGTTCATTTTGGGACAGTTTGTACATAATTTTTGGCATTTTTGTTCATTTTTTGCTTATTTTGTTCATTTTATGTCCATTACTGTAATGTTCTGAGCCCAACAGAGGCGTGGCAGACACCAGTTTGCAGCATCTCACCATCGTTATAATACAAGTTCATATCTGCACCAAATTTGCCTTTTTGGATCATAACCACAGAAGAGAATGCAGTTACAATGTTATGTCAAACTCACAGTGCCACCTAGTGCTGAATGGAAATAATTCTCATGGCACACACATTGATGGACATAAAACTTAAAGTAACATGACATAAGCCGTCGGTGTTGTTAGCACAGGGATGTTGAACTATTGCCTCAAAAGGCTGGAGCTCTGCAGGTTCACCTTCCAGCCTCTCACTACAGCAGGTCTTCTCACTAGAGATCAATCGGAAAGAAGGATTTCAGTGAAATCACCTGCTGAAGACACTGGTTGGAAAGGAAACAGCAGTGTCACAGCCCCTTGTGGCAATAGGTGAATACGGTACCCCTGACCTAGTGCAAAGTGTTACCGGTAGTAAATGATGTTTTGCACCTTAAATTATTTCGTACTACTTTATTACAACTACTCCGGAGTTGTACATCGAAATGTATCCCAACTTGAGTAACGTAGGGGCACATGGGCCTGTTTCTGACTGCTTGCACTTTTATTTATAATTCATCAAAGTCTTCGTAGCTGACCATAACAAATTAAAAACAAACATTTTCTTGATTGTTTGGTTCAGTTTTGCTAATTTTGCTGCTTATATGATTTATTTTTGGTCCCTTCACAAACTCATCAATGGTAAGCTTTGGTCCTGAGATTTTGACATTGTATCAACGTGTCATGATCAGTTCTTTTTATAAATATGTATTATCATGTTTATTTTAGTCATGTTTGTTTCATTTTCTTATTTATTTTGTTATTTTTTGTTCATCTTTTGTAGTTTTTTTCGTCATTGTCTTTATTACTTTTGTTCATTTTCTTAATTATTTGGTTCATTGTCTTGGTTAATTTGCTCATTTTTGTCAATTTTTTTCATTATTTTGGTGATTTTTGTTCATTTGTTAGTTTTTCATTCATTTTATTTGTTGTTTTGTTCATTTTTTTGATTATTTGCTCATTTTTATTCATTTTAAAATTATTTTGGTCATCTCAGTTCTTTTTTGTAGTTTTTTTGTTCACTTTCATTATCCATCCATCCATTTTCTATCCCTTAATTCTTGCAAGGGTCGGGGGAGGGGGGTGCTGGAGCCAATCCCAGCTGACTTAGGGCGAAGGCATTATCATTGTCCTTATCACTTTTCTTTAATTTTTTTTAGTTATTTTGTTCAATTTCATTATGATTTTCTTTCTTTTTTTATTATTTTGTTTATTTTTGTTCATTTTCTCTGTACATTTGTTCATTTTAAATTAAAGTGATGATTCAAATATCAAATGTGACAAAAAGGGGGCTTAAAGGCCAGAATTGCATCAAAGCAAACCTTTAATTCCACATCACAACCACAACATGACAAAACAAATATGAATGAAAACATGTAAATCAACACAAAACTTTGGCATGAACACAAAATGGCACAAAAGGAGCAACACAATCAGTAGTTTATAAATATATATTAATTACAGTAATGGCTGACCAGTGTGATAAAGCATGTCTCTATATCCCTGCCTTGGACATCTTTGGGATATTTCACACAGTCCCAAAAACATCAAGTGTTGGTCGTTTCTCAGCGTCTCATAAATATATCTCTACATCTGTGACAATCATAGTGAAGCCATTAACTTAAGATTTCAAATAAATAAATAATATAAAGAATAATAAAAAATGATGGTACCGCACAATAAGGAAACAATGACCAAAGGAAGATTGAAAAGCAAAACAAAAATGTTCTGTGTGAAACAAAAAAGAATCAAAGTGAACAGAATAAAGATAATAACCCAATAAAACACATTTCTTGGGCAGTTTTTCCAAAGGTGACCTGTGGTTTTTTTGACTTTGTGGATTTGGTTTGTGTACTGCAGGTCCATATGAGAAGCTATTATTTGTCTCTTTGGGTCTTTAAACATGGAAGAGCTTTGCCCCATAAACATTTTCTTTGTAAATCAATATTTCTTTTCAATATTTACTTACACTTTTAATCGGTATACTATCTTCTGCACGAGCAGACGGGGTTTCAGCTCATGAATTTGCCCCTTTCTTCACAATATATGAAGCCAAAAGAGCAACAACAAGTGCTAAAGTTCATCTTGTGAAAGGTGGATGTCCCTGTTCTCCATCTGGTTCATCTCAGGCCTGCAGCAGAGCCCGGCCTCGACTCATCCCTCCACATAAAGTCCTGGCGTTCCCCCCTGGCGAGGCTGCTCTCCACGGGATTGTGCCTGAATCCAGGTCTTCCATCCGGGCTGAGGGTGAGGCTGAGGCGTGCCGTGCTGTTGCTGATCTTGAACAAACCATTGGGCCCCAGGAAAGCATCTCTTTCACTTCCCCCGAGGTTGTTCACCGTCTCCAGGTCATTGTAAACAGCGATGTCGCTCAGTTGCTTTCTCCCCTGCAGCCTCCTCCTCCTCCTCAGGTAGATGATGCCTCCCACCAGAGCCAGGACCAGGATAGCCAGAATGCAGGAGACAGTGACGGTTGCAGATGAAGGCTGGGACGCCTGACGCAGTGCTGGTTTAAAACTGGGCTGCAGGGTGAACTCACAGCTGGGTCCCATGAAGCCTTTGGGGCACTGGCACACTGGGCCGGTGAAGTGGGTGAAGCAGGTACCTCCGTTCTGGCAGGGCCGGACTCCGCAGGCATCAGAGCGGACACTGCAGTTCTTGCCGGTGTATCCCAGCGTGCAGGAGCAGGTGTAGTCGTTCACGCCGTCCTGACAGGTGCCGGCGTTTTGGCACGGAGCAGAGGCACAGTCGTCGATGTTGACCTGGCAGTTGGCACCAGTGAAACCTGGCTGACAGCGACACAGGACGCTCTGACCCAGGTCCAGACACTCTCCACCTGCAACACAAACAAAATATGTGTTCAGTGTAAAGCACAGGGGACGACAGCACAGAACAAAACCCTTGATTTTTGTTTCTTTTCTTGATTTTCTTGCCCTTTTTTGTTCACTCTGTTTATTATTTTATTCATTTTGCATAACAATTTGGGCATTTTTTTTTATTCTTTTGTCAATTTCTGTTGATTTTGATTTTATTTTCATTTTTTGTGTATTTCTATTCTGTTCAAGTCTGGGAATTCTCTTCTGGATTTTTCATGTATTTGTTGATTTTCTTGATGTCTTTCAAACATTTTTCCTAATTTTTCTTGTTCATTCTTTGCTGATTTTGTTCACTTAATGTTTTTTTCCTTTTCTTGATTATTCTATTTATTTTGTGGATTTTTTTTTTTGCTAATTTATGTTCATTTTGTGATTTTATTTTTCATTTTTGATTCATGTTGATGTTTTTTTTAACTTTTATTTTAGCCCACTCATTTTGTGGATTATATGTTTATTCTCATTCATTTTTATAAATTTTCGTTGTTAATTCGTACATATTTTTTCTTAATGTCCTTTTTGTTTTTGTTTCTATTTTGTGAAGTTATAAGGTTATTTTTATGTATTTATTATTATTTCAAATATTTGTTTATTTTGTATTATTTTTATTCATGTTTTGAATCACTTGTTTTCCTTTTTTATTGAATTATTATTTTTGTGACTTATATTGTTCGTATTTGACCATTTCCTTCATTATTTTGTTTATTGTCTTGATTTTTTTTTATTCCAGTTCAGTTTCCTTTATTATTTTTGATTAATTCTGCTCATTTTGTTGATCATTTTGTTCATTTTCTGATTTTTTTCTGACCTTTTGTTATTATCTCATTTGTTGATTTGATATTATCTTCATTTTTGAAAATGATGACCTATTTTGTCCATTCTGATAACTAACTTTCACAATATTAAATCAACATGATTAAAATAAGGTACGTCTTCATTAAACATCTCATCCCCTCTTACATTTACTAAGTTAAACACAAAAAAATGCTATGAAATATGGATTTGGCTTCATTAAAAAGAGATATTATGCCAGATTATAATGAATGTTTCTGGAGTTAATTTAGGTCCCAGGGAAATATCAGATTTACCTCATGATTCTTTAGCTAAAAAAGTTTGTGGTTTCTGGTTTAGTGGCTTAAAAATTGTCAGTCATGACATTTTACCATTTGTTAATTGTAGTAACAAGGTGTTTCGGCAGTAGTGCCTGTGAACCTACAGTTCGAGGCTCCAGCCACTAGATGTCGCCAGAGTAAAGGCGTGTGCTCTCCCCTTACCGTTCAGACAGGGCCTGTTGCTGCATCTGTCCAGCTTCTTCTCACAGTTGGAGCCGGTGTAGCTGGGAGGACATCTGCACGTGTATCCACCGGTCATCGTCTCCACACAGGTGCCTCCGTTGAAACAGGGACCGTCTGCGCATGTCATCGCGATGATCTCACAGTTTTTACCGTAGAACCCCTGAGGGCAGGTGCAGGAGTAGTCGTTTTCTAAATCCTGTGGAGGATGGAGGGAAAAGCAGGTCAGGGAGAGAATCTGAAAACTTTACAAGCGTCGAAGAGGGAATGAGAGGACGAGGAGGAAGAGTTAATGGTCTGAATTTGGACCAAGGATGTAAAACAGGGACAGTGAGGCCAGTTTTGCAGAATGACAAGAAACACAGAGCCATACAATCCAGTAAAATGAATGAATACTGGAAGGATTGTGTTTCTTTGTATAACATAAATGAGATTTTGTAAAGTATTCAATAGCTGTAATCACAGTGCATTTGTTATTAATTGGGACATACTTGAAATGGCTCAGAACTTGAGCATCCCTGATATCAGAACTCTAAAACTGTTCTTCCACAACCTATGCTTAGAACCAAAAATGGGTTGTGAATTTATTTATCATTCTATTCATTTTTGTTTAATTTTCTGGTCATTTTTGGTGCAGTTTTGTGGATTATTTTTCTCATTTGCAGATTTTTGTTTATTTTGTTAATGTTGTTTTTATTTGCTTTAATCTATTGTTAATTATTTTGCTGATTTTTTTCAAATTATATTTCTATTTATTTTGCTCTATTTGGTCAAACTTTGATTTAGATATATTTTATTTACAGAGCAAAATACATAAAATTCTATAATATGCAGTACCATCTTCAATTAAAGGATGCCATTTGAGTTTTCATTCCATTTACATGATTAAAATAAGTTCATTTTTATTATGCATCTTAATAGCATTTACATTTACAGAGTGAAGTATATAAATGTTATGTCGATTCATTAACAGCAAAAAGAAATATTATGACACTTAATATTAAACATTTCTAATTTTTCATATTGCCATTTGGGTGTGAAGCTGAAAACATAACTCATGGAAGGTGCTGTGACCACTACATCATGGCACCATTTCGTACACTTACGTTGCAGCTGCCTCCGTTCTTGCAGGGGTTGCTGTCACACTCGTTGGTTTCCAGTTCACAGTTGGTTCCTCCAAACCCGGGTCTGCAAGTGCAGGTGTAGCTGCCCTGCCCCGTGTTGGTGCAGGTTGCACCGTTGGCACATGGCTTGTGGTTAGTGCAGTAGTTCAGATCCTGATCACAGAAGAGACCACCCCAGCCCTCCTGACAGTTACACTGCCATGGCTGGCTGCAGGTCCCATGGAGGCATCCTGGGTAGCGCACGCATTCATTGCATGAGGGGCCCTGCCAGCCCATGCGACATGTACAGCCCCCTGGGGCCTCACAGTAGCCATGCCTCTCGCTGCAGTCCGCTGAGCAGATGGCTGTAGAAAACAGGGAGGGGAGGTGTGTGATTACAATGAGCACGCCTTCTCATACATCTCACACACACACACGTACAGGGCCCCCTGTCTGACCCCAGCGCTTTTCCAGACTTCACTGTTGGTTAAGCATTAAGCCAAGCAGCTGGTAGGCACACTGCTGGAGAAAAATGCTTTCTTTTTATCTCCTCCCCATCAGACACACACACACATACACACACACATATCCAAACACCCAGATCACCTTGAAATATGTGTGTGTGTCTAATGGAGGCTGCAGCTTTCTCTCATTGTAATAAGAGAACAAAAGGCAGATGGAACTCCACAGACTGTGACATGGTAAAACACTACTCTACAGGACATCACCGGAATAAAGGAAATACTTTATGTGCCCTGAATAGATCCTGCCCAAACTGTCCACTCAGGGATTGAAGATACTTCACTGTCTGAGGGGGAACTTAAACAGATCATTTATCCATGCCTTCACAAACAATGAGCTGAGGATTTCACTTCATGGGAGGAGGAATGTGTTTTGTTTTATATTGAAAAGTCTCTTGAGATCAGTCTTTTAAGATTTCACAATTCTTCACAGTCTCTAAAGTCAGATTTTCTCAATCCTTAAAAAAAGGTACATTTTTGACTCTCCCATTTTTATTTTGTTTTTCAAACATTCTACGAGCTAGTGTCATAAGGTCAAACTGTTTAGGTGCAAATTTCACATTTGCATGACCAAAAATGAAGAATGAGTTGATTTGCCAATGATTTTAGCGAGAAAACGACCAATGTCCAAATAAAAATATCAACCAACTATGCAGGTTGATATTTTTATTTGGACATTGGTCATCTGTGTCTGAGGGTTAATATGATGTTATGTGACATATCTTCTTCTCACTTCACACTTTAATCATAAGAAAGTATTCATTTACATTGAAAATACTTTGAAGATACATTCTTTTGGGTCAACAGGAGTGTCGTTATATTTATATTAGGCTTAAGTGTTAACCTTTGTCATGCCACATAAAACATGCTTTGGTATGGCATGGAATTCTATGTCTTTAAGTCACAGGTCGATATATCGTTTCTCACTACATTGCTTTGCTCAAGGGCACCCCAGTAGCCTGATTATTCAGTGCAGACTTACGCTCAGAGCAGTAGTTGCCCTTCCATCCATCCAGGCAGATGCGGTTTCCCTCCTCGTCGCAGGTGTAGTGACCCAGAGTGTCGTCTCTTGGTCTGCAGTAGTCAGCGCAGCCGTCTCCAAAGTAGTACTCGTCGCAGAAGACGTGGTAAGAGTAGCGCAACTCGCTCTGCTCCCCGAAGTGCACGTCCTGGGACCAGTCCTCACCGATGGCAAGCCTCCTCCTGGTGGCCAGGCGACTCACGAGATTGTTTTGGTTATCTGTGGAAGAAAAATGAGAATGACTACGAGCATGTTTACAAGGAAGCCGTGCGTAAAAGACGATTGTGCCAGCATTGACAAGGAAGCTGTGCGTAAATGTTTACCTGTGTATTCAGTCTGAGATTCCGCGTTCCAGGCTTCAATGATCAATGAAAATGTTCCCTACAAAAGGGGGGAAAAGCGTTTATTAATTGGCAGGTGCGAGGTAAAGAAGCACGTTTGGTTTTACGCGCAGCCATATATGCCAAACAGTTTCAGTACCATAATCGTATCATGTACCATGTGTTCGTTATTGGGAAATTCACACGAAAAACGATTATATTAGACTGAAACACTCTACTATGTTGTCATCAGACTGGGGTAATGTCCTTTAAAAGTTCCTACATACCGGCCATTTGAAGTGGAAAGGCACCCTGATAGGAGCGCTGCTGGAGATTGAGGTGTGATCGGCTCTGATGACGTTTGTCTGTCCGGTTCCAAAGGTGCAGGGTGGCTCTGCTGAGATCACATCCTCCGGGTGTTTCAGGCAAATTCTAAAAAATATGTGGCAGTCCCTGTGTCTTCTGCAGATGCGATGCGCCGTATGGAATGAATGAATTTTCAGCTCAAACACGCCAGAGGACAAAACCTGCAATGACAAAATAATTAGATCAGCTTATCACATATAGATCAGAAACACTGTGCGTAAAGCTGCGGTAAAGGGTCTATGTAACACAACTTACAATGTTCACTAAGGCCAGAGCCAAGAGGTATCGTAGGTATAGATGTGCCATTTCTTCTTAGTGTTTGCTTTCCAGAGCTCAGTTTATGTCCGCATTCGTTGTGTCCACTAATGTTCCCAAAAGGGGCTCGTGATAATGTCAATGAAAAGCTTTCAAAAAAGTTTCATTCCTATAAATGCTCCCGGTATCCACAAACTCTTCTCCTCTTTTCTTCTCGTATTCCTCTTCTTATTCTTCTTCGCAGGTTCTTCACTTATTTTGGTCCTGATGCGTAAAGGCGCACAGTGGTTTTATATCCGCGGCTGCAGCGCGTCACGCACAGAGAGGAGGAGCCGGAGCGGACCTCAGGGGAGCAGGCTGACACAGAGCGCCTGCCTGGGGATTTAGAAGAACCACGTTACATCTGGACCAGGTTCCTCATAGGAATATGCATAAGAAGCTGGCACGAGGCAGATATGTTTAGGTTTTCCGCATGAATGTTAATGAGGCAGAGAAGAGTAAACAGAGGGATGTGACGCCTGTTAAGGCACAGACATGGAGACGCTCCGACAAATGACAACAGACTGATTTTATGTATTTAGACTCAAGAAACTGTGGAACTATTTCACTGATGTCACAAATGTTTACATCTGAGACATCAGTCTAGATGGAGACACTGAGAAAAATATCAGAAAGTGCCTGCATATTCATTTTCATTTTATTTTTGGTCATTTTTATTCATTTTGTGGATTTTTTTCCATTTTTTTTGTCTTTTTATGTATGTCTTATTATTTAATTTCTGGGGTTTTTTTTTGTTCATTATTAAGTTTATTTTTTATTCGTTTTTGGGATCATATTGTGTATTTGTCTTAATTTTTTTGACTATTTTTAATTATATTTTCTGTTTTCTGTAAATATTGGTCATTTGAATTTTATTTTGTTAATTTTGTTTTTTTAATTGTTGTTAACTTTGCGGATATTTTCATTTTTATTCATGCTGATTCTTTTCTGAATTAGCTAACATTAATCTGGGTGTTCATTTGTTGATTTTTGTTGTTGCTTTTTTTGGTTATTTTGTTTATTCTCAATTTCTTCAAGGTGGATTTATTTTCATTTTGTGGAATTGTTTTCTTTCTGGGTTATCTTCTTAGTTGTTTGCTCTTTTTGAATTATTTTGTTGTTTTTGTTCATTTTGGAAGACATTTTGTTGATCTTTATTTATGACGTTTTTTCTTCATATTTATTCATTTTATGAATGTGCTGTTAATTTTTAGTTTATTTTGTTCGTTTTTGTTACATTCTCTTCATGTTGTGAAATAATTTCTTCACTTTCTTGATTATTTTGTTAATTGGTTGTTCTCTTTTGACATTATTTTGTTCATTTTTAGTCATTTGGGGAATTATTTTGATCTTTGCTTGTTTTTTGCTAGTTATATTGTATAATTTTTCCTCATATGTGTTCTTTTTGTGGATATGTTCCTCGTGTACAATTAATTTTGCTAATTTTTCTTAATTTCTGTTAATTTTTTGAAGAACATTTGATTCCTTTTTGGGGTTATTTTGTTCATTTTTGGTCCTGTTATTAACTTAGTGGACTTCGGTCACAGTGCTTTTGGATCCAGACATTGTTTCCACGTGGCACCAAACTTTAACACTTCGTCCACAAAGTTTCCCGCCCCATATCAGATGCTAAAACTGAGGCTTTTACTATTTCATGATAAATATTAGCTCATTTTGAATTCAATGGCAGCAATT
>JAQQAE010008947.1:0-14896 GCA_029823295.1 Pseudamia nigra
AACCTCTCTTATCTTTTTAAATGGGTGAACTTGCACATTTTTACATTTCCCAATACTTATTGTCCCCACTGTACCTCCTAAGGGGAAATACAATTACAAGTTAATGTTTTGTTTCTAGAATTACAACAGGCGCTAAATGTATTTTTGTTCCCTTAACACCATCTCTCCCTCTTTCTCCCTCCATCTATCTGCCGTCTGTCTGTCGCTCTGCGTAGGTACCTATAAATCAGAGGAAAACCAGTTGCTGTTGAAAGTCTACCAGGTGAAGGGACCAACGGAGCATTACTACAGCAAGTTTAAAAATGACAACTGGGCCATGGATGGATATGTAAGAATTTTATTTTTGTCTCCTCATAAAACAGTTTTAAATGGGCAAATACTGTACGTTAAATTCTTGAAATTAATGCCATACTCATAAGCAGTGGTGGGTAAACAGCAACAGCACTCAAGTAAAAGTATTGTATCAAAGTATCAAATAAATAGTAAGGGAGTATAAGAAAATACAGTAGGTAAGAATGTACAGTATGGTATTATAAAGTATTTACAATATAAACAGCCTAATACTTTGCATTTGAGCAGGTTATTTATCCTACAGTTAAAAATAATGTAAAGTGCAAGTTTAATGCCATCAATAAAGTGACAGGTCCAGATGTGGGTAAATGCAAATGGAACGGGACGGGGTACTGGTGCAGCCCATCAGACAAATACAAAGGGAAACAACAATTCAAAGACTGAAGAACCAATAAAAGAATTTTAAAACTGATTCCTAAACTAACAGGAAGCCACTTAAGGGAGGCTAAAACTCGCTTCTTTCACAAGCCGAAAAGTTATGGTGTGGATGAAATTTTCAGGATAGGTCATAAGTGGCACAAGGACCAATCAGTTGGGTTCTGGGAGTGATCTGGATCATCATCTGGATTCAGAAGTTTTATAAAGGATTCTTCACCTTTGTGAACCAACATTTGTTCTTGTCACACAAGTAGCACCCAGAAAATTTTCCCAAAAAAAGTTTGATCCAGATATAAGATATGGGCAATATTCCACAAATAGTGATACAGAATGCTTGTACTTACAGGAGTTGAAGAGAAATGGCTACTGCAAGGTAGAAAATAAAGCTACGAACATGAAACTGACACCAAATTGTAATGGAAGGTCTGCTGATTCAGTAGCGGGCATGGATTTGACGTATCTTCAACATTTACAGAGTTCGATCCAGAAGAAGACCATCCTAATGGAAATATTATTTTGTGGGAGTAACTATTGAACTAATGATATGTATGTGATTCCAGATGCTAATGGTAGGTTTTCATGGTCAAAGAGTCCAATAATGAGGGTCAAATCAATTTAAGAATATTACTTTTGGTGCAATAACACTATGGGGTAATGAGCATAGGTTCAAAAGGTAATGGTAGATTTTCACTATGAAGAGAAACTGACCTGCCTTGGCAGAGGTCTGTCCTCTCTGAGTGGTTTCTAGTTTCTAATGTAACTGAGTAGATACACATGAGTTCTACCCACTTCTGCTCGTAAGGATCACCAAATAACAAGAGATGATCATTTCACCACATAGTTAAATGATCATATTGAATTATTATCCTGCTCTACGCATAATGATAATGCCCTCCGCTCATTACTTGCATCATGGGCTGGGTCTTCTGAGAAGGGTACATTGAAATTCCACACGAAACCTCAGTCACTTTATGCAAAGTAGAATTTGAAACACAAAGAAGTCTAATTAACATCCTTTCAACAATAGGAGCGATGCCATTGCCAACAGGTTGTTTCTGCTTGTGTCATAGAGGTGTAAGAATGAAATTATTTCATGAAATTATTACCATCAACCAAGTTGATTAAAGTAATCCAGAAATCTCAGTGCATATTTGTTGTTTTATCCATATATTATAATTTGAAAGTGCTGTCAGTTATTTCAAGAGTGGGGGTTTCATCCTTTAATAGGCTTCCTTTGGAATTATATAAATAGAAAGTTAGATTGGAGTTTAGCTGCCATTAGTATTGTGGAGGAAACCAGATATGACTTGGGGTATAAGTCTAAGTGGAGCTGAAACAAAATACCAACAACTACAAGAGCTGAATGTGATATCCTGTCTGTCCTGTCAATTATTCTGTCAACTTCAGAGCCAAGGGCTTTCATGTAGAGTTTGAACCTGGTTTGATGTGATATTTCATCCTGAGACCTGTGCAATGAATGTCTATGTTCAGGAAATTTTAAAATCTATTCATGTTTGACTTGTTGACTTAAAGGAGGAGAGAAAAGGGAATGGAGGAATTGGATGAGGAGATTTGAAGGGTAGTAATATGCAGACATGGAGGGAAAAAAATCATTTAACACTGAGGAGGAAGAAAGGACACAGACAGTTACACAATTTATCAGGTTGCAAATGACAGTGAGAGAAAGGAGAAGAGGTTAACAGATAATGGCCAAGTTAGGATTCCTGAAAAACAGGCTTTTTAAAGGTTGAAGATGACGCCTCAGTTTTTATTTTGAGACTTCAACCTTGCCGCTGCTGTCTGCACAAAACAGGCTGGGGTCTCTGAAAGACAGAAGGAGGGGACAATAGAGAGGTCATGGTGAAAAGACCTCGCTCTGCACAGTTTCTATTTGCATTCTAAGACTAGTTATACCAATGTACTGTAACAACAATTTATTCAGTCATG
Organism: Pseudamia nigra; assembly: GCA_029823295.1. Classification (NCBI taxonomy): domain Eukaryota; kingdom Metazoa; phylum Chordata; class Actinopteri; order Kurtiformes; family Apogonidae; genus Pseudamia; species Pseudamia nigra. The sequence continues at coordinate 2,677 of JAQQAE010008947.1, forward strand.
ATCTTGCAAGCTCCTTCTCAACATACAGTAAATGTTTTGTTTTATCAGGTGACGGCAGAATCTGACCAGAAGACATTTGTCTATCAGGGCCACATTCACAGTAAAGACTTTGGCAAGTTCCATCTGACAAGGCAAGGTATGTCGGTTTGTGAAGCAGTGCTCATGTGCACAGAGTACCAGTATAAGATAGTACCTTTGTACATGAACAAAAGAGTATTTGTATTTGTGTATGTGGTCATGCATGTGTATGTTTTTCTGTACCTCCAGGCCCTGTAACAATGGCAATGGACCCATCCAACCCATACACAAACAGCAGCTCTGTGGCAGCAGCCATCTTAGTTCCCTTCTTTGCCCTCATCCTGTCTGGATTTGCATTCTACCTCTATAAACATAGGTAAGCTATATCCCCGATGTAAACCCATCATCGAAGATGGGTGGATTTAAGACCCTCAGTCAAAACTAGTCTAATTCCTTGAGTGTACGTTAAAAACGAACGTAAGGTATAAGCCACAGCAGCCCAAATTAATAGTACTGGTAATCAGAGGTGGGTAGTACTCAAGACTCCTTTACATGTACCTGATTTTATTTTTTTTTTCAGAAAAATGTGCTAAAAAATGTTCTGAAAGTAGCTATTTTAAAGAATCATTTTCTCTTACTCAGTTGCATTTGTGATAAAAAAAAAATTGCACTTTAACTCAGTGACATTTGGCCTGAGCTCAGTGAGAAAGAGTAAGAAAAGTTGAAATGAATGCAAAAGTTTAAAATGGACAAAATAATCAAGAGAAAAAACTAAATTGAAGAAAATAGTGAAGTACTAGATAAATATAAAATGTAACAAGCATAAGTAAACAAAATCAGCAAAAATGAAGAAAATGATAAAGCAGTTTAACAAAAATGAACAATATGATCAAGAACCTGAGCAAAAATCAACAAAATAAGTAAGCAAAAAATGAGTAAAAGAGAATAAATTAAGCAAAAAGTGGTTAAAAAAATAATGTAAAACAGAGAAGAGAAGAAGCAACAAAATGAGCAAAAATGATCAAAATAATAAAGAAAATAAACAAAAATGATCAAAACACAATCTATTATGCTAAAATAAATTCCACATTATCAAGCTACTCGCTACTTTAGTTTTTCATGCAATACTTTTTACTCCTACTCAAGTACTTATGTTTATGAGTACTTCTACTTGAGTCACTATAATTGTAATGTAACAGTACTTTTACTTGAGTACTGTTTTGTTTAAAATAATTTACCAAAATCATTTTTTGTTCTTAATCCACCAGTATGCACAAGCTCTTTAATAAAAAATGTATTATAAATGCCTAAGTGTGATTATCCATGAATTTTCAATTTGTTTCCATTTTTTTTTTTTTTACAAAAAAGCAGAAAATATAGTAAAGCACATTATTCTTTTTTGCTTAAGATGCTAAATTAGTTATTTACTTTCATTCCTGAACAAAAAATGTTTAGTGGTTGGATATTATGCTGAATTAATTCATTAAAATCCAGTGTGCTGGCTCAAATGTAGGTATAAACATCTATATTCAGTTTGAAATTCCTTACTCATATTAAACATCGAGTCCACATTAAAGCTATGATGCTGGATGGTCTTTGACACAAATATGACAAGGGTCTAATCTACTGTATTTGTAAAGCACTCTAGATACAGAATCACAGTTTGATAAAAATGCGTCGTATTAAAGGACAAATACTGCCAAAGTATCCACTTAGACAATAAACATTTTATGCATTTGCAAGTTTAATTGTTTTTTTTTTACTATAGCACAATTCCTTACCTTAGTCACTCAACTAAGGTTCTTTATTTCACACATTGCTATGTCATTTAAACATTGCCTCATGGTCTGCTAATCCTCCTGTGTTTGAATCATGTCTATGCTCAATTGTCAGACCTCTGCTGCCAAAACTTTCCTGTATCTTTTGTTCTTTTATGTGTCCCAAAAGTGAGAAATCAGTCCTAGCAATTTCTCACTGGTGCAAATTGTGTCCTACTTTAAAGCTAAGTAAAGAATGTTTTAATAAAGCTACATGTGAGCAGTTAGAAGGGTAGGAAGCACAATCATCCACACACACCGTGGAACATATAGAAGCATATAATGTAGGGTGGTCACAGCTTTTTCAGAAATACTGATTATGACAAATGTGTATTGATCTAATCTCTGGTGTCATTACCTCAACTTCATCCTCAAAACACTTAAAAGCATAAATAAAAAGAAAACGTATTCATTAGTGACAGTTTAAAAATAGCCTCTGTTCTGCTCTGATGGAATTTGTAGTCAAAGTTAAACTTAAAGCACAAGGAGTGATTGAGCTGTAATAAATGTGAGCACTGATGCACAGTATAGTATTTATGACGTAGGCAGCTGAACATTGTCTGCTATAAATTGCAACTTAATTAATGTATTTTTAAGTTAAAGATACTGTATATGGACAGTTTCCATCCTCAAGAATAGAAATAATTTTGTACCAGTAAACTGTGTAGCATGATTCAGCGCTGACATTGATCATAAATATTAATGTTTAGACTCAAATCTTTAATCTAATAAGACTTAATATCTGATTGTTTTAAGAAACAAAATGTTATAATCCAGAGTGGAGTGGTATAAAGTACTTAGATTTTCAAATTTATTCACATTAATATGAGAAACATTTGCAAGGGAGGACTCATGCAGTTTTTAAATATTTGTGGATTATAATATAATCCTAATGTTATCCTAGTAGTAAATCATACTGACATTGCCATTTATGAACTAATATTAGTCAAACTACAGCAACAACAAGTATGAGCAGTACACAGTAGATGCAGTCAGACTAATCACAAACCACTGCTATTCTGTATGCCGAAATCTGATGAAAAGTATTGAGTGGACCCTTTATCAGACCTTTTGGAAGGACGGGCCCTTTGCAGACTTTTTAAAAACATAATTATAGCTCTGAAAGCTGCAAGTGCAGCCCAAGGGTTACATCTGATTGACCGTAGATATTAATTAGATTTCCTGGAGAGTTCACAAAAGACTCCCAGTGCCTCAGGATGCAAGATTATTCACAACTACTGTATGTATATTGAGGGGAAAATGTCATCATTTACTTTCTCTGCGTAAGCCATGTAAGAGTCTACATCAGAGGAAGGTTTTGGCTTCTGCAATTAAGTTCATCACCCAAAGATTTCACAACTGTAATATGATAATAATGGCCACTACTAAACACAAGGTTATTGGCTTATTATTACCCTTACTCAGTGTTCTGAATGGACATCCAGTCTCCATTCAAGTTTAGTCAAGTTTATTTCAATAGCTCATTTAAAAACAACAGAGTTGACTAAGGTGCAACAATAACATAAAATAATTAAAGCACAATATGAAGCATTTAGCAAAAAAATAGAATATATTAACATCAACGTAGATAAAATACATAAATAAAATAATAGTGAAACCATAAAAGCAATTGTCTAGAAGGATGACGCACTGGAGCCGAATGCCAAAAAATAATATGTTTTCAGTAAAGATTTAAGAGTGTGTACTGTCTGAGCTTTGTGGATGTGGAGAGGAGGACTATTCTAGAGTTTAGGAGTGGCTGCAGCAAAGGCTCCATCACCTCTGAGTTTGAACCTGGTTTTAGATGTAAGAGCATCTGGCTGGATGACCTTAGCACTCTTACAGGTGAATAGAAATGCAGTAGCTCTGACAGATACAGAGGTGCTAGTCCATTTAAAGCCTTTAAAAGTAAGAAGTATAACCTCACAATCAATTTGAAAATGGACAGGGAGCCAATGAAGGGATGATAGGGCCAGAGTAATGTGTTGATGCTTTTTAGCACCAGCTAGAAGATGGGCTGCTGCATTTTGAACTGTAAACGGTGTATGGATGATTGCTCAATTCCAAAACACAGGGAATTACAGTCGTCCAGACAGGAAATGATAAAAGCATGAATGACTTTTTCCAGCTTGGTTGGTGGGAGATAGGTTTTTGCTTTAGCAATAATTCTTAACTGATGAAAACAAATTTGATTTAGTGACAGCACAAACATTTGTCCATTTTTAAAAAGTTGTCAAAGGTTCAGTCACAAAATATAATGATGCTCTGCTATGTAGTAGTCATTACCACCACATTGTGCTACATGACCTACTTGCCAGTTAAACCAAATTATTAAAGTTCAGACAGCAGCTCTTTAAAAATTCACTTTGATTTGTGTTTCATTATAAACAGCATGAAGACAATCTATATCATGTGTTGTCCGGACAGTGTCATATTATCTGAAAATATAGTCATTCTTCAATTTCAGATCTGCAACAGCCCTGGGAAAATCAGCTGGGCTGATTTAGCACTAAGAATCATTCAGAAAAGGTGATTTGAAACAGTTGATGTGAAATGTGATGTGGTACAAAAGGAGCAGAGGCGTTTAGGGGCTGCAACTTTGTCATTAAATGCATGATAAAATTATTGAAATCTTTAAAAACAAGGAATGAATTTGGATATTTCACACACTACAGTGAATGACATAATTAAAGTATTTATTGACAGTGGATATGTTGCAACTGCTATTGTAATATGAGCACTAATGTAAAAATCATAACAATAGCCTAGTGACATTTATTACAATAGTGACCGCATCAAGCAACCACTATTTTAATAATGACCGCAGTTGTCATAAAAACACTACTTCTAAATTGCTTTGCTTAAATTTAATTTTTTTGTATGTTTGTGTTCAATTGTGTACTATTTAAGGACTTTTATTATTCTGAATACATAACAATCCATTCTTAAGGTCATTATTTATATCAATTTTGACATGCATTAAAATAGTGACTGCTGTTAAAACAGTGACCGCCCTGAGCTACGATAGTAATAGTCATTATTGTAATAAAAGCTGGTGGGCATTTTTATTCCCACCGGCTTAAAAAATAATGCATCCCATTAATTTTATTTATTTGTATCCAGGACACTTTTATCTGACCGTTTAAGAACTAATTTTCCCCACCTTTGATGTTGAAATGCAAGTATTTTTTATATATTTGTATTCAAGTGTAAAATACTGAGATTTTAAGAATTTCAAATGTTGCAATCCATCACTAGCACATTACTTATATTAATAATGACATTTATTGCAATATGTAGTATGTTATTACAATAGTGATCAGGTCATGCAGCCACCGTTGTAATAATGGTGACTAATGTGATGACTTGGGAGATATTCATTTCATCTTCAATTTTAAAAATGCATTACTTTTGTATTTCTGTGTTCAAGAGTAAAAGTTTAAGGACTTCTATTATTCAAAATACATTCACAATCCTCTCGTATGCCCTTATTTATGCCAATATCGATATTTATTACAACAGTTACAGTCAATACAATACAATACAATATTGGAGGTAAATAGTTTGTCCCATCTTTAATGTAAAAATGGGAGTACTGCACTTGTATAATTTTGTGGTGTGGGATTTTCATTATTTTTACCATGCTGCGCCAACTTTACCTCACTATTTATATCATAAAAACACTGGATTAATGCAATGCACACAATTGCACACAAATATATTTTAAAAAATGAAATTTAAGCTAAGCAGTTTAGAAGCAGTGTTTTTATTACAATAGTAGTTGTTATTACAATAGTGGTTGCAACAGACCTATCATATACCACTGACAGACCTGTTGAAAGTCAGGATCACTGTGGAAAACATGGTAACAATTTGTGAACACTTTTTTGAACAATTTTTTGTCTATCTGCGTAAATATGACCTAAAACAAGTTCTACCAGTAGATGAGGAGACATCGGTGTCATGGTTTGGGCATTGCTTTTTGTTGTTGCATTGGGGCCAGCACGTTGAAGTTTAAGTTGAAGACAGCAGAGATTGGAAGTTGTTCTACAGTAGTTAGAGGACTGGCTTAAAATGTCTCTAAGCAAGTTTGCAGGACTCATCAACAGTTACCAGGAAGGTTTATTTCCAGATATTGCTGCCCCAGAGGGCTCGCACCAGGTACTGACAGCAAAGATTTATACAGGGATAAATCATATTAATATACTGAATAATTTATCTCAGCAATTACATAATGAAGTATGATATTTTTGACTCCTTTATTTTGGCTCTTCATATCTATTTTAAGGACTTATGTGAAACTCCAATGATGTTTGTATGATATTTGTACAGTAATACAGACTATTCCAAGGGGTTTGCAAATTTCCAAACACCAGTGTAGGACCACAAACCTGAAAATTTTCCAGGCCATAAAGAGGTTTCTTTATACCAGTGCCCAAGTATCGCTGACCTCTACAAGCCATAGCTATGCATAATGAAATACAAGTCAAAGTAAATTGTAATAGTGGTGTGTTTTTAATATGCATTTTCCATATTGTCTGATATTTTCCTGATCTGGGGTTTGTAGAAGTGTTCTTGCTACTTGCTGTATATTAAAGCTGATGGTTGTATGCAGGACATTGTCTGCTGACACAGATGACAATGAGAGACCAAAAGACACCTGGGGGCCTGGCGGCAGGTAAGACTGGCAACTGTCATTCACCTGGTTCAAACAGCAACCAGATCTCCGCCCGCCGCCACATCCTCCTTCAACCTCGTCATCCTTTTGTTTTGTTTTTTCATGCTGTTTGGTAAGGCTGCACAGTGGACCCATGAGACTACATTACATTTTCTTAAGCTACCTGAGAAAGGACTTAAATACACTATGAATCACCAATTATGCAAATAGAAAAAGTTAGTTGTGAGTGAAATTGCAAGATCAGCAAAATTGGCATGAAATGAATATTTTAAAAAATATGGATATTTTTTCTACTGAACAGTGGTGCAGCCCTACTCTGTGAAAACAGCAATCATTTCAAAGTAAAAGGAGGACATTTTATTTTATCTTTGATCTCATTGTCATCTCTCTGTCAGCATGATATCATCAAGAACAAATGCTTAAAATTGATCAGCTCTAAAATGGCCTTATTTGAACATGAGATGTGCATACTTACATATGCTGTTGTTTTTTTTATTCTGTAATTTGTAAAGGTGTACAGTAGCAACATTACAAAATGACTTTCATAACACAATGCCAAGCCAGCAAAAAATAAGAAATTATTTTTTTCTGTCAACTATTTAATGGTTTAAATGTGAAGCAAAAAAAAAAAAAAAACCAGATAGGAGTGTTTACGTTGCACTGCATCTATTACACTGTCAAAGCAATTATGTGCAATGCTTTTTATCCTACCAATAAAATGAAACTATTGCACCTACAGCCACAACTTGAAACTAGTGCAGCGATTTGAACTACTGCCACCGAGGGAGGTCTGCGGTGTGTGTTGGTGTGTGTGCAGTTTTGTAAAGTAATGGGTTGAGCATGTAGGGTAGGCTTAGTGGCTCCCCAGGGCTGGATCTCTACCAATGCACATACACACACATACACACACTCTTAATGAGGTCAGAGTCAAACAGCGTTTCAGCTGCAGCACTCCTCCCTGCTAATAGTTCCACAGGGTTTGGGAGTAAGTGATTATATCTAACAGGATTATAGGACCTGATTATCCAGAAATGTAATCTGCGACAAACAGACAAATTAGAAGGGGTAGTCATATTTCACTTTTGAACCCAGCAGCAACTTTTTAAAAAATCCTCTTTCAGGTAGATTGGGTAATAATATTTTTATTTGAACTAAAATCTATTGGGCACCAATTTCAGGGCCATGACACTTTGTATGCCCGCAGACACACTGACATGACAGCAGCAGATGGTAGTGGGCAGCTGAGCCACTGAGGTAAACAGTTTTTATGGTTCATGTTCTGACTTTTTCCATAATTCTCCTTGCAATTTATAGAATTGCAAGAGTTTGTACATCTAATCTTACAGTAGAGCTGCCAAAAAAAGAAGACTAGACAATGACAGAAACATGGTATTTTAAGATTTCACTACTGATTAATCACCGGGCACTATGTCAGTCCTTTCCACACTGACTTCAGATAAATACAATTAACTTCCAGTCAGCTCGTACAATATCCAAAGCTGAATAAAAAGACACTAGGGACTAAGGGTATAAGGCATCTTGACAGATGTAGGCCGGTATTTACTAGCCTTTTGGTTTTTGTTAGATTCACTGTCTCTTGAGAAAAAATGTGTTATTTTCCTTAGGCTCAGTGCTGATTTGTTGTGTCCAAATAGCATTCACATTTAAATGTTGAGAAGTGCTGCCTGCATTTTCTTTAATTGTAAATATTTCTCATACATTTGATACAATTGCTGGCTTCAGCACAATATACAGTAAAGATGGAAAAACATTTTGAAGTATATGTTTTTTGTTGACATATTATATGGGCAGTTTGATGTTTTGCTGTACACCACCAGTCAAATGTTTTGTCTTTTTCAGATATCCCACCTGTGAAAGGACATGTATGGAATTATGTAGTAAACAAAGAAGTGTTAAACAACCCAGAAAATGTTTTATATTTTAGATGGTCCAAAGTAGCCACATTTAGCTTTGATGACAGCTTTGCACACTCATGGAATTCTTTTATTAGATTTACAAAGTACCGCATTTTTCGGACTATAAGGCGCACTTAAAATCCTTTAATTTTCTCAAAAATGGAAGGTGCGCCTTATAATCCAGTGCGCCTTATAGTGCGAAAAACCGGTAGTCACTCTCAATACTTAATTTCTTCAATTTCCAGATCACCAGTTGTCTCGTGCAGAAGAAGGCTGGATACAGAGTTATTAGCTGTGCTATTGCTTCTACAACTACTGTAAGAAACAGTTGAGTAAAGAGAGAAAACAGTTTACTATTACTTTTGAAACGCTGTGATGAAACTCGCTCTCATGAGGACTGTCCCAGGAAAGCGAGACGAGAGCTGCTTCCTACCTGTTGCAGAGGAGACGTTTACTAGAATTACCAGCCTCAGAAACCACTGATTTACTTAGAAACCGTCTGACGGTTTTGACGACTGCACTTGGGGAGTCTTAGGACTGCTTCTTAAGCATAAGACAACTGATGTTCCAAAGCACATTAAGAAGGCAAGAAATGAAATACACCTGTGAACTGAAAATCATTCCAGGTGTCTACTTCGTGAATCTGAAGAGAGAATGGCATGAGTGTGCAAAGCTGTCATCAAAGCTATATGTGGCTACTTTGGGCAATAGAAATATGTTCAAGGTTTCTTAATACTTTTTTATTTACTACACAAGTTCATACATGTTACTGTAAAATGTAGAAATATTAAAAATAAAGAAAAAACACTGAAGGAGAAGCTTTTGACTGCTGGTGCATAATGTATTTTCTTTCTCAAATCATAAGTAACAAGAAATGTCTATGTGCAATCTCATGTCATCCATTAACACAGTACTTCTTTTTTGTCTTTTGCCTTTCAGGACTCGCCCCAAAGTCCAATTCAATGGTTATGTCGGCCATGAAAGTTCAAATGGTCAGGCGTCATTTGAAAATCCAATGTATGACACCAGTATGAAACCCACTGAGGCTAAGGCTGTGCGATTCGATACCACACTTAATACCGTCTGCACCGTGGTATAGTCCAGTAGACCTGCCACTCCCTACACAGTGAACAAACTTATGATTTGGATGTGTCACTTCAAGCAGTCTGTGTTGTACCATGCTGGGGCTCTCCCATCCAAATGTGCACAGCTCTGCTCCACTCCCTTCTTGAACAACGATTTCATCCACCTCTCCCTGGATGATCTGAAAGAGCAGATCAAGCCTGGAATCATGAATACATATGGGAGTGGATGGTGATGCCATCAAATAGCAAGAAGTCAGCAGATGAATACTGAGACCAGAAATCATTCAAGCACTGTAGCTACTAAGACATCAAGGAAAAAATACACAGAGGCACAGATATGCACACTTCCCTTGATAGCGTGATAACCCTGTTTAAGAGTGCTTATCTACTACCAACTGATTCTGATAACGGTCCCAGACATTTACATGAAAGGGCTTGGTATGGCCAGAAATACCCACCTGCAGCCTGGATACTGATTTACACCAACCTAATCCCATGCCCCTCATGCCACATTGGCACAGTGGTATAGGCTTGTGGATTCCCCTCCTGCAGGCTAGACATGGGTGTGACTGATGTAAGGTTCTACCCTCAGGGGAAACACATAGACTATTCCACCCTTCAGAGATCATGTAGTGATTGAACAGTTCCACTAAACTTTCATCAGTGCTGGACCAAAATATGCCCCTTGGACTTCTATCACGACAGGACCAGACTTGATGACATACAGTATAAGACAACTTCAAGTGTGGTTTGATAGAATTTGATATTGACTATTTAAATTGCTGTAGATTTGACAGCCAAATACAGCCAATGAAATGACACATTCAGCCAATGTCTTTGGAGCACTTTATGTTCTTATCAGATATAGGTACACCCGTACTAGATTAGTACTAGGTGTGTTGGACAAATGCTATAAATCTGAAGGTCTAATAACATTTGCAGATAGGTTTGAAATGTCTTTGCCTGTTGGATGTGTTTTGTTTAATAGCAGGACAATCACAGAGTTAGGTATTTAAGCTGTCTCAAGTATACTTCATCTCCTGTGATTATTTTTCGGTTTTTGCCATTTACTATATTGCCTTTATGACAACGTCTACTTAGAGTATTTGGCAACATTTCAGGTGAAGACATAGTAAATCAATCATCTGCAAATGGTACTTTTCCCAGATTTGGAGCTATAATCTGTAAACAGATATGGACAGTTACTTTTCAGAGGTACTACCCACAATGTGAAATTATTCTAGCTCTAGCAGACTGTCCTGAACTCAAAAAACAGACACTTGAGTTTCTGTGTTGGTCTTCACAATGGTCTAGTTTCCAGACGCCTGTCTAACACAATTAAAAAGTCAGACAACTGATTCTTGTTCTTGGACTAGTCGGAATTCTGTGTTTGGTGGCTGAACAAGTGGAAGCCTGGAGGCAGTAAGCTGTCAAGATCGTCGACTGCTGCAATCAGCTTTGGCCAAGCCCAGGAAATGATTTGTGTTCTCGTAACTCTGGTTGGGATTACCAGTCAGTGATGGCTGTTTTTTCTACAACTCCACAGCCACAAAGTCATAAGGAGACGATCACATTAATGGACAGACTTGTTGATTGACAAGAATTAGACCGACAGACACAGACAAATGAACAGACAGAGAACTCTGTCAATCATGCTGGAATAGTGAGACAAGGACACATTGCTATGGAAACCGAGGCAAATAGTTTCTGATTGTCTCTTCTGGCATTTTTTTCTTCAGTGAAGATATTGATAAATAGACTCTATGTTCAAAACCCAGTGGCCCCATGGGACTTCAAAAACCACTGCTGCTGGGGACCCCAAAATACAAACTTTATATAAACTCTTAAACCGCACAAATTTTGCACTAGTGTGTTTTTCTGACTGGGTAATGAAAAAATGAATAATTTTTGGGTCTGAAATGGGTTTGAAAAATAAGTCATTCAAAAAACATAATTTTATTCAGAACTTCTATCTTTAAAAAGATGACAAATGAGTAAATACAGGGTTACAGAGTGTTTGTATATACACATTTATATTTCACACTCCCTGTTAGCAGAAGGTGTGACCACATGCGATATCGTTGTTTATTTTGTCACCATGACAACATGCTAGCCAATGAGAAAGTTGTGATCAGTTTACCTGTGGACCTCCAAACTTCTTGTGTCATGTAAAGGCCCCGATTCCTGCCATTTTTGGATCAGAAGCTGCTTCTGATATTTTACACTGAATACTGATAATGTCGCATTATGGGGAAGAAATATCCATAAATGTAGTCTAGGCTGAAATACTGGTTCCAGCTTGATAGTTTTATTTTCAGCCTTTGTCACTGACAACTTCATCATTTTCCAAGATTTGTGTTCAGAAAATGATGAAGGCATAGCAAATAGTGCACAGTATGAGATGTTTTACAGGGATAAAGAATAGGTGGTAGGCAGTGTAATCTTTCAGAAACAGCTTGTCATTTTCTCTAACTCTCTTTAAAAAGATGTGTGTAAATGGCTCAAACTACTCATTGTCATGCATCATACAGTATTGCAACACATTTTACATCGACTGATGCACCATTGTCATATTTGAACACACCTTTTTAAAGAGCACAGAGTATCTGTAGTGGTTTTGAGAACTGGGCGTTCAAGGTGGAGGACAAAACAACATGAAGACAACATGCACAATTACTGTTGTCAATTGTTATTGGCCCCTCAGCC